>JAOTOM010002834.1:67500-120862 GCA_034440615.1 Ashinkailepas kermadecensis | reverse complement strand
AGGGAGGAGTCGAACGGATTTGGAGGGTGCCCATTCTCCCGCTATTTTTGGTTAAAAGCACCGGATTTCGACCACTATTTGGCAAGGGGCCCATTTTAAAAAAAAATATTTATAGTCAAATAAATAATAATTTAACATAGTCCTGTGAGGGCCTCAGCCTACCTCCACGGTTTCTATGTTACCGGATTTTGTTCTTGTTTACAAAACGTTCACGTTCTCGTTCAACGTCTTGTACCACGTCAACGTTCGTGCACGTGTGCGCAACTTGCGGATCCGATTTTTCGTCAACTCTTGCTGTAAGCAGAACTTAGAGCATGGAACCCTCGATGTGTGTTAGAATCTACTAATGCCACCATACTGACACAAACAATATTTTTAGTAAACAAATTGGAGATTCTTTCATCGAGACGCTATTTTTTAATCCTCGGCAAAGGTTATTGCAATTTTAATTTGGTTGACTTCTGTTGGTTTCTGGGGGCCAAAAGACACCCCGGCGGCTTACCCTTTTAAGCGCTTCGGGGGCCATGGCCGGAATGGCCCCTCCCTGATCCGCCAGCAAATACATACCTCCTGTTGATATTCTTCTTGAAAATCAGTCACGTAGCCTGTCTGTTCATCTCAGGAACCCCAAACACCAACATAATGAAACATGCTGCTCAACTGAGCTCAACTGGTCACTCGCACAAAACATCCTGTTCAAATTCGCTTTGAAATCTGCTCACTTCCTGGGTCCACTTGCCCGTTACTGGCTAAATTAAACTCATGAACCTATTCTGACGAAGGAACAATGAAACTGCTGATTTCGTCATCTCCTGCTGTAAAGAACTCAACAACAGCATAGAACCATGCGATAGCATGGTCCGAGTGCTACAGGGATGCAAACGAAGGCACATTCACGGGAGGAGAGACACAGGAGCCGGTGCCCTCTGCCGCTAACAAGTTAGGAGCTACTGAGTGGCCTCAATGGTCAGAAAACATAGCCCTTGAAGGCACATTTAGAGTATCTTCGAGTACCTTTCACTAACTGTCTCCGATTGGACCGGTTCACGTCTAAGCCAAGGACCAAAAAGCACCGACAAGGCCCTTCTACCTCCAAGGAGCCTCTTCAACTCCTTTCTCATGAGGCCCCATCAACTTCTTTCTCAAGGCCCATTCCCCGTCGGAAACGCATAGAGCTGAATTCAGCTCTCAAGACAGCGTGAGCTCCCATACCACTTCTGTTGTCTAGAGATACACCGCCCTTCATGATTTTTCCACTCTTCAAGCCAGGATGCGACTTCAGGAGTCGTGTACCGGTCACCAGCCGGCGCCAGGTGAGGGTGACCAGCACGTGTTGCGGGTCACTGAACAGAGCCGTGTGCCGGTCACCAGCCGGCGCCAGGTGAGGGTGACCAGCACGTGTTGCGGGACACTGGACAGAGCCGTGTGCCGGTCACCAGCCGGCGCCAGGTGAGGGTGACCAGCACGTGTTGCGGGACACTGGACAGAGTCGTGTGCCGGTCACCAGCCGGCGCCAGGTGAGGGTGACCAGCACGTGTTGCGGGACACTGGACAGAGCCGTGTGCCGGTCACCAGCCGGCGCCAGGTGAGGGTGACCAGCACGTGTTGCGGGACACTGGACAGAGCCGTGTGCCGGTCACCAGCCGGCGCCAGGTGAGGGTGACCAGCACGTGTTGCGGGACACTGGACAGAGCCGTGTACCGGTCACCAGCCGGCGCCAGGTGAGGGTGACCAGCACGTGTTGCGGGACACTGGACAGAGCCGTGTGCCGGTCACCAGCCGGCGCCAGGTGAGGGTGACCAGCACGTGTTGCGGGACACTGGACAGAGCCGTGTGCCGGTCACCAGCCGGCGCCAGGTGAGGGTGACCAGCACGTGTTGCGGGACACTGGAGAGAGCCGTGTGCCGGTCACCAGCCGGCGCCAGGTGAGGGTGACCAGCACGTGTTGCGGGACACTGGACAGAGCCGTGTGCCGGTCACCAGCCGGCGCCAGGTGAGGGTGACCAGCACGTGTTGCGGGACACCAGCCGGCGCCGTGTACCGGTCACCAGGTGAGGGTGACCAGCACGTGTTGCGGGACACTGGACAGAGCCGTGTGCCGGTCACCAGCCGGCGCCAGGTGAGGGTGACCAGCACGTGTTGCGGGACACTGGACAGAGCCGTGTGCCGGTCACCAGCCGGCGCCAGGTGAGGGTGACCAGCACGTGTTGCGGGACACTGGACAGAGCCGTGTACCGGTCACCAGCCGGCGCCAGGTGAGGGTGACCAGCACGTGTTGCGGGACACTGGACAGAGCCGTGTGCCGGTCACCAGCCGGCGCCAGGTGAGGGTGACCAGCACGTGTTGCGGGACACTGGACAGAGCCGTGTGCCGGTCACCAGCCGGCGCCAGGTGAGGGTGACCAGCACGTGTTGCGGGACACTGGACAGAGCCGTGTACCGGTCACCAGCCGGCGCCAGGTGAGGGTGACCAGCACGTGTTGCGGGACACTGGACAGAGCCGTGTGCCGGTCACCAGCCGGCGCCAGGTGAGGGTGACCAGCACGTGTTGCGGGACACTGGACAGAGCCGTGTGCCGGTCACCAGCCGGCGCCAGGTGAGGGTGACCAGCACGTGTTGCGGGACACTGGACAGAGCCGTGTGCCGGTCACCAGCCGGCGCCAGGTGAGGGTGACCAGCACGTGTTGCGGGACACTGGACAGAGCCGTGTGCCGGTCACCAGCCGGCGCCAGGTGAGGGTGACCAGCACGTGTTGCGGGACACTGGACAGAGCCGTGTGCCGGTCACCAGCCGGCGCCAGGTGAGGGTGACCAGCACGTGTTGCGGGACACTGGACAGAGCCGTGTGCCGGTCACCAGCCGGCGCCAGGTGAGGGTGACCAGCACGTGTTGCGGGACACTGGACAGAGCCGTGTGCCGGTCACCAGCCGGCGCCAGGTGAGGGTGACCAGCACGTGTTGCGGGACACTGGACAGAGCCGTGTGCCGGTCACCAGCCGGCGCCAGGTGAGGGTGACCAGCACGTGTTGCGGGACACTGGACAGAGCCGTGTGCCGGTCACCAGCCCGGGGCCAGGGGGGGGTGACCAGCACGTGTTGCGGGACACTGGACAGAGCCGTGTGCCGGTCACCAGCCGGCGCCAGGTGAGGGTACGGTCACAGGACCAGCACGTGTTGCGGGACACTGGACAGAGCCGTGTGCCGGTCACCAGCCGGCGCCAGGTGAGGGTGACCAGCACGTGTTGCGGGACACTGGACAGAGCCGTGTGCCGGTCACCAGCCGGCGCCAGGTGAGGGTGACCAGCACGTGTTGCGGGACACTGGACAGAGCCGTGTGCCGGTCACCAGCCGGCGCCAGGTGAGGGTGACCAGCACGTGTTGCGGGACACTGGACAGAGCCGTGTGCCGGTCACCAGCCGGCGCCAGGTGAGGGTGACCAGCACGTGTTGCGGGACACTGGACAGAGCCGTGTGCCGGTCACCAGCCGGCGCCAGGTGAGGGTGACCAGCACGTGTTGCGGGACACTGGACAGAGCCGTGTACCGGTCACCAGCCGGCGCCAGGTGAGGGTGACCAGCACGTGTTGCGGGACACTGGACAGAGCCGTGTGCCGGTCACCAGCCGGCGCCAGGTGAGGGTGACCAGCACGTGTTGCGGGACACTGGACAGAGCCGTGTGCCGGTCACCAGCCGGCGCCAGGTGAGGGTGACCAGCACGTGTTGCGGGACACTGGACAGAGCCGTGTACCGGTCACCAGCCGGCGCCAGGTGAGGGTGACCAGCACGTGTTGCGGGACACTGGACAGAGCCGTGTGCCGGTCACCAGCCGGCGCCAGGTGAGGGTGACCAGCACGTGTTGCGGGACACTGGACAGAGCCGTGTGCCGGTCACCAGCCGGCGCCAGGTGAGGGTGACCAGCACGTGTTGCGGGACACTGGACAGAGCCGTGTACCGGTCACCAGCCGGCGCCAGGTGAGGGTGACCAGCACGTGTTGCGGGACACTGGACAGAGCCGTGTGCCGGTCACCAGCCGGCGCCAGGTGAGGGTGACCAGCACGTGTTGCGGGACACTGGACAGAGCCGTGTGCCGGTCACCAGCCGGCGCCAGGTGAGGGTGACCAGCACGTGTTGCGGGACACTGGACAGAGCCGTGTACCGGTCACCAGCCGGCGCCAGGTGAGGGTGACCAGCACGTGTTGCGGGACACTGGACAGAGCCGTGTACCGGTCACCAGCCGGCGCCAGGTGAGGGTGACCAGCACGTGTTGCGGGACACTGGACAGAGCCGTGTGCCGGTCACCAGCCGGCGCCAGGTGAGGGTGACCAGCACGTGTTGCGGGACACTGGACAGAGCCGTGTGCCGGTCACCAGCCGGCGCCAGGTGAGGGTGACCAGCACGTGTTGCGGGACACTGGACAGAGCCGTGTGCCGGTCACCAGCCGGCGCCAGGTGAGGGTGACCAGCACGTGTTGCGGGACACTGGACAGAGCCGTGTACCGGCACCAGCCGGCGCCAGGTGAGGGTGACCAGCACGTGTTGCGGGACACTGGACAGAGCCGTGTGCCGGTCACCAGCCGGCGCCAGGTGAGGGTGACCAGCACGTGTTGCGGGACACTGGACAGAGCCGTGTGCCGGTCACCAGCCGGCGCCAGGTGAGGGTGACCAGCACGTGTTGCGGGACACTGGACAGAGCCGTGTGCCGGTCACCAGCCGGCGCCAGGTGAGGGTGACCAGCACGTGTTGCGGGACACTGGACAAGCCGGGTGCCGGTCACCCGCCGGCGGCAGGTGGGGGTGACCAGCACGTGTTGCGGGACACTGACAGAGCCGTGTGCCGGTCACCAGCGCGCCAGGTGAGGTGACCAGCACGTGTTGCGGACGAAGGGCGGTCACCAGCCGGCGCCAGGTGAGGGTGACCAGCACGTGTTGCGGGACACTGGACAGAGCCGTGTGCCGGTCACCAGCCGGCGCCAGGTGAGGGTGACCAGCACGTGTTGCGGGACACTGGACAGAGCCGTGTGCCGGTCACCAGCCGGCGCCAGGTGAGGGTGACCAGCACGTGTTGCGGGACACTGGACAGAGCCGTGTGCCGGTCACCAGCCGGCGCCAGGTGAGGGTGACCAGCACGTGTTGCGGGACACTGGACAGAGCCGTGTACCGGTCACCAGCCGGCGCCAGGTGAGGGTGACCAGCACGTGTTGCGGGACACTGGACAGAGCCGTGTGCCGGTCACCAGCCGGCGCCAGGTGAGGGTGACCAGCACGTGTTGCGGGACACTGGACAGAGCCGTGTACCGGTCACCAGCCGGCGCCAGGTGAGGGTGACCAGCACGTGTTGCGGGACACTGGACAGAGCCGTGTGCCGGTCACCAGCCGGCGCCAGGTGAGGGTGACCAGCACGTGTTGCGGGACACTGGACAGAGCCGTGTACCGGTCACCAGCCGGCGCCAGGTGAGGGTGACCAGCACGTGTTGCGGGACACTGGACAGAGCCCCCAACGGGGCCAGGTGAGGGTGACCAGCACGTGTTGCGGCTGACCGGTCACCAGCCGGCGCCAGGTGAGGGTGACCAGCACGTGTTGCGGGACACTGGACAGAGCCGTGTGCCGGTCACCAGCCGGCGCCAGGTGAGGGTGACCAGCACGTGTTGCGGGACACTGGACAGAGCCGTGTGCCGGTCACCAGCCGGCGCCAGGTGAGGGTGACCAGCACGTGTTGCGGGACACTGGACAGAGCCGTGTGCCGGTCACCAGCCGGCGCCAGGTGAGGGTGACCAGCACGTGTTGCGGGACACTGGACAGAGCCGTGTACCGGTCACCAGCCGGCGCCAGGTGAGGGTGCAGCACGTGTTCTACCAGCCGGCAGGTGAGGTGATCAGCACGTGTTGCGGGACACTGGACAGAGCCGTGTGCCGGTCACCAGCCGGCGCCAGGTGAGGGTGATCAGCACGTGTTGCGGGACACTGGACAGAGCCGTGTACCGGTCACCAGCCGGCGCCAGGTGAGGGTGACCAGCACGTGTTGCGGGACACTGGACAGAGCCGTGTGCCGGTCACCAGCCGGCGCCAGGTGAGGGTGACCAGCACGTGTTGCGGGACACTGGACAGAGCCGTGTGCCGGTCACCAGCCGGCGCCAGGTGAGGGTGACCAGCACGTGTTGCGGGACACTGGACAGAGCCGTGTGCCGGTCACCAGCCGGCGCCAGGTGAGGGTGACCAGCACGTGTTGCGGGACACTGGACAGAGCCGTGTGCCGGTCACCAGCCGGCGCCAGGTGAGGGTGACCAGCACGTGTTGCGGGACACTGGACAGAGCCGTGTGCCGGTCACCAGCCGGCGCCAGGTGAGGGTGACCAGCACGTGTTGCGGGACACTGGACGAGGTTGCGGACACTGGACAGAGCCGTGTGCCGGTCACCAGCCGGCGCCAGGTGAGGGTGACCAGCACGTGTTGCGGGACACTGGACAGAGCCGTGTGCCGGTCACCAGCCGGCGCCAGGTGAGGGTGACCAGCACGTTTGCGGGACACTGACAGAGCCGTGTGCCGGTCACCAGCCGGCGCCAGTTGACTGCCGGCAGTTGATCGGACCGGCTCCGTCAAGGTCATCAGCTGCCAATCAGCCGAGAGGGAAAGACCACGACTCAATGCTGAGGCGGCTGGGTCGCCAGGACAACGGATCTCTGATAGGGTGCATCATGGCGCCGGCTCGGCAGACGAAATGACCAAATGATCAAATGACGAATTGACCAAATGACCAAATGAAGCAGGTGTGCCTTCCTGTGTGCAGTTGAACAGCCAATCCTAAGGGCACAGGAACCGGGAACCGAAGGGGCGGCCCCCTTCCCCGACCTTGGATGAGTTTGACATTGAGCCTATGGGCGTTGCACGGCAAGGATCAACTTAAAAATGGCTCTTTCCGCAACCCCACATAACTGTGAAACAGTTTCAATGCTACTTGCCAACTACCCCACAGCTCAGCTTGTACTTACATGCGCTACATCGGTCGAATGTCTTCAAAAGAAACCAGAACAGGATGCGTGACGAAACGATACAAAATGAGCATCGGCAGAGCCATATGGAGACTGCTTAGCACCTGGAAAGAACACCGCCGTTCCATAGTCCCATGCAGTGGGAGTGCGTCTCGAACCGTCGATGCAGATACCCTGGCTCAGATGTCGTTCAGATGTAGCCGCACTCGGACTCATTAATAACCACACCGCTTCGTGACAGTCAACCCCACTTTTCTCCAGGTTTTGGTGTCTCAACACCACCCCTTGATACGTTACAAAGCGTTTTCGTTTCAACTCTAGTAGCAACGCGATACTTCGCAGTAATTACAGGCACACGCAGCTCGCGGTTTCTGGTCGGGTCAAGGCTGTATCGCTGGTGGCATCCTGACATCTGTTCGCAATGTCCAGTTGATCTGTTGGCCGCTAGACTGCAAGCGCGGCGGACTAATCGCCTCGTCACGTTTGTCGCATGTCGCATGTCGCATGTCGCATTCCACACGAAGCGACAAGTGCGTGCATGTGCGACATATGGGGCGGGGCGGTTCAGCCCGCACATGCTGTGCAATAGCCTGCGGCAGCAGCAGCCCGGAATGTTGACGTCTCTGATGTCTGATCTTGATGTCTCTTGCCATCACTGTTTCTAAGCAAGTATTTGGCCACGCATTGAAGTACAAGCCCATACTCATGGACACACTATTGCTAGAATAACTGTGTGAGTAAAGAGTCGTACTGGCTGAGAGTGAGAGTTGGACTGGCCAAGAGTCGTACTGGCTGAGAGTGAGAGTCGGACTGGCCAAGAGTCGTACTGGCTAAGAGTGAGAGTTGGACTGGCCAACAGTCGGACTGGCCGAGAGTTATACTGGCTGATATTCGGCTCTGAAGGGGTGCATTTAATTGTGTCATGCAATGAGATATAACAATGTCGTGCATGAAGTATGAAAACTTTGAATAATATCCTCCATTGCATTGGAATAATTGTACTTACAGCTATGTCTTGAAAATGATCCTTGGTTGGCTTGAAACGTGGACGAATATATGCATAGCGTTGGGAACGTCTTGCAAAAAGATATACTGACAGTGACAAACACATTTTGCAAAGCTTAGCACAAGGGAACAAGAAGGTAATCAAGGCTGAGTTTGCTGTTGTATTTAACAGATAGTGTATAAAAGAATGCCTCCTCCCAAAGTACCGTTATATAGATATATAGTAGGTCGCCTAACGCCTGCCCTGCCGGCACCGCCTGGTAAGCCGTTGGTAGCACGGTCGCGTCATGCCACGTGACCTGCGCTCACAAAGGTGACTGCGTGGCCAGTGTCAAGCCGATGGAGGATGCTGCGCTGGACGATTGTGTGCGGCATGCCCGTAAACCGAGCCGCAGTGGCAAAAGTGTGGACAGGACAATTCGTGACGCTTATTTCAATTCGATAACTATGCACAGCACATCTATGCTTGAGATACGTGCACCATATTCGGTAGATGATACAACTTTCGTAAAGAATTCAGCCAGCATTCGTCAAGAATTCAGCCAACTTCGGCTGAACCGGATCAGCCTTAAAAATGCACATGCCAACATTAGAGACAGCAAATTTGCAGTCGGGATCTGCAGATCTGCAACCTGCAGGGGGTCCTCTGTGGAATAAGCGGCACACCTTTTTATTTTTATGTACTGTGCCAACTTGTCGAAATAGGTTTTACTTAATTCTGAAATTCCTACGCTTGTACGAAAATTGCAGGCAACACGGTGTCTTCACGGCCTGTCAATGGAGCACAGCTACAATGGAGCACAGCTACAAAGGTGCACAAGTTCGCCGCCGCGGTATGGCGCCAGATCCCGGCCCCCAGTGGTGCCAGATCCTGGCCCCCAGTGGTGCCAGATCCTGGCCCCCAGTGGTGCCTCGAGCAGGCATTCTATTTAGCTGCCAAACCTGGGAGACAGTAGCTATTCAGCAGTTGTTCCTGTGCCTGGTGTTCTATCGCAGATGCGCCAATCTCGACCTCCATGCAGTCGATGGCAGACTGCGGCCCTCAGAGCCCACTGCCGATGTCCCGATCTTCAGAGCCGACCCGCTGGCCGGTGGCGGCAAT
Source organism: Ashinkailepas kermadecensis (assembly GCA_034440615.1). Classification (NCBI taxonomy): domain Eukaryota; kingdom Metazoa; phylum Arthropoda; class Thecostraca; family Neolepadidae; genus Ashinkailepas; species Ashinkailepas kermadecensis. The sequence goes on along the minus strand of JAOTOM010002834.1, from coordinate 111,779 downwards.
GCTGGTCGCCGCCGCCGGCTCGCCGTGGCCGCGACAACCCTCCCCCTCCCCTCCCCTCCCCTCCCGTCCCGTTACCTGTCCCCGTCCGCAAAGCCGTCAACATTTTTGCCATCTCTCATGGCCACCGGCTGGATTGTAGCCGGGCAACATGGATACACCAGCCAACCGCACACATTTGGCTGGGATGGTGGGTTGGTGCATGCAGAGCAGAGAAACCTGAGGATAGAGAGAGCGTGCAGGTGAAATAGAAATAAATAGAGAGATGAAGAGAGAGATAAAAATAGAGAGAGATAGACAAAGAGAGTGGAAGAGAGAGAGAGAGAAAAAGAGAAAAAGAGAGAGAGAGAGAGAGAGAGAGAGAGAGAGAGAGAGAGAGAGAGAGAGAGAGAGAGATAGGTTGTCTCGGGTGCAGAGGTCACGGCTTCTCTGACTACTCTATATCTTGGGTAAAGAGGTCACGGCTTCTCCGATTGCTCCATGTCTTGGGTAAAGAGGTCACATCTCCTCCAACTGATACGTGTCTGGAGTACAGAGGTTACGGTTGATCTGCTGTCGGTTGGTGTCCCATGAAGGAGGCGAGTCTCTATTTCGGACTTGGTGTCGCATACGGCTGCGTGCAATGCTGTGTCTGATACTCTTCAATGCTGTGTCTGATACTCTTCAATACTGTGTCTGATACTCTTCAATGCTGTGTCTGATACTCTTCAATGCTGTGTTTGATACTCTTCAATGCTGTGTCTGATACTCTTCAATGCTGTGTCTGATACTCTTCAATGCTGTGTCTGATACTCTTCTTCTGACAGGCAACATAAAGGTGCGGATACGTCTCTGGACGGACAACAACATAACGACGGAACAAGTCTCTGGACGGACAACAGCATAACGATGTAACAAGTCTCTGGACAGACAGCAACATAACGGTGGGGATATTTCTCTGGACGGACGGCAATATAACGGTGGGGATATGTCTCTGGACGGACAACAACATAACGATTGAACAAGTCTCTGGACGTACAGCAACATAACGGTGGGGATATGTCTCTGGACGTACAGCAACATAGCGATGGAACATATCTCTGGACGTACAGCAACATAACGGTGCGGACATGTCTCTGGACGGAGAAAGTCATGTGTCTGGTAATTTTCTTCTGACTGGCAGCATAACGGTGCAGATGTCTCAAGACGGAAGGCACGATAACGGTGCGGATATGTCTCAGGACTGACTCAGGCATGTGGCTGCGGACCGAGTGATTCAGCACCACAATTAGCCGGCTAGTCGCGACATGGTGTACCGGAGTGTACCAGGAAATCCACCGCACGGGTATTTTGGCTGCCGGTTAGCAACAGATAGCCACGGCTAGCAACAGATAGCCATCTGAAGACAGATTAAGCAAGGTTGTGCTGTGTGCGCACAGGAAAATTTGCTTTTGGTCGTGACTGACCAGCAGAGGGGTATGTCAGATGACCAGCAGATGGGTATGTCAGATGACCAGCAGAGGGGTATGTCAGATGACCAGCCCGTGTTATACCAGCAGAGGGGTATGTCAGATGACCAGCAGAGGGGTATGTCAGATGACCAGCCCGTGATATACCAGCAGAGGGGTATGTCAGATGACCAGCAGAGGGGTATGTCAGATTACCAGCCCGTGCTGGAGATCATGAGTTAGCCATCCATGACATGCCACGACATGCACCATCATCTATTAGTTGTATTATTGCTCTTCAGTGTTGCATGTCTTGTGGTTAAAACGGGGTCGGCGAAAGGATTTATCTCTCTTGTTGTAAACCTGAAAGCTTTGAAGTACAACATGATGCTGCATATTAAATGCACTTACCAACACCTAAAACATGCAGTTATGAGCCAGATTTCGACGTTTTAACCATTGGCTGCACGTGCATATGCATTCCCTAGATTATTGTTATAATTTGACAAATTTAGCCAAAAGCCAACTGCAGCGCTAGCGATTCGGGAAGTTCCTACGTCCAGCTGCGAAATCCTGTACAGTATAGATGGGTGGAGAAATTCGCTGCCAGTGTAGGTGGCTGGAGACTACACACACACATACACACACACACACACATACATACCTATATATATATATATATATATATGCGTGTGTGTGTGTGTGTGTGTGTACATGTGCATGTACGTGTGCGTATACATGTGAAGTCGGACAGTCCCTTAAAGCCTGTGAATCCAATGCGTGTGACCTCACGACATGCAAACAATCCAAAACCGCCGCTACCTCTCGGCTCGATCCGTCCTGTCAACACTCTGATGTTGGACTTGAGCCACAGATCCACCACACACCAACCAGAAACGTCGACCGATCAAGCCATATACGGCTGTAGGGCTTGTCACAACACTGTGTGACGATGCTCGAAATGAAGAGGGGCCGGGGCTGGCGCAATCCGGATGACCGAAAGAGGGTCACAACAGAAAGTGGCTGCCTGTTCGTTAGTTCAGCTCGGCGCACATCCTGGTGGAGGCGGCGCGCCACAAAGGCTGCCGCCGCCACCGGATATGCCGCAGTGAGCTTCAGGCGCCGCGAAGCGCGCCGTTCTGCCACGAAGCTCCGCGTCCTTGCCGTCACCGTCAAGGACAGCAGAAGTGCCCGCCTCAGCGAGTGCCGCCGAAAAACGCAGAGTGTCGACCCCATCGTCACACTTTCCAGATTCCCGAACGTCGCGTGTGCCCGCAGCGTGTGGCTGGTGTGTCGCGTGTGGCTGGTGTGTCGGTGTGGCTGGTGTGGCTGGTGTGTCGCGTGTGGCTGGTGTGGTGTGGCTGGTGTGGCTGGTGTGGCTGGTGTGGTGTGGCTGGTGTGCCCGCAGCGTGTGGCTGGTGTGTCGCGTGTGGCTGGTGTGTCGCGTGTGGCTGGTGTGTCGCGTGTGGCTGGTGTGTCGCGTGTGGCTGGTGTGTCGCGTGTGGCTGGTGTGTCGCGTGTGGCTGGTGTGGTGTGGCTGGTGTGGTGTGGCTGGTGTGTCGCGTGTGGCTGGTGTGTCGCGTGTGGCTGGTGTGGTGTGGCTGGTGTGTCGCGTGTGGCTGGTGTGTCGCGTGTGGCTGGTGTGCCCGCAGCGTGTGGCTGGTGTGTCGCGTGTGCTGGTGTGCCCGCAGCGTGTGGCTGGTGTGTCGCGTGTGGCTGGTGTGTCGCGTGTGGCTGGTGTGGTGTGGCTGGTGTGCCCGCAGCGTGTGGCTGGTGTGTCGCGTGTGGCTGGTGTGTCGCGTGTGGCTGGTGTGGTGTGGCTCGCGTGTGGCTGGTGTGTCGCGTGTGGCTGGTGTGCCGCAGCGTGTGGCTGGTGTGTCGCGTGTGGCTGGTGTGCGTGTGGCTGGTGTGTCGCGTGTGGCTGGTGTGCCCGCAGCGTGTGGCTGGTGTGCCCGCAGCGTGTGGCTGGTGTGCCCGCAGCGTGTGGCTGGTGTGTCGCTGTGGCTGGTGTGCCCGCAGCGTGTGGCTGGTGTGCCCGCAGCGTGTGGCTGGTGTGTCGCGTGTGGCTGGTGTGTCGCGTGTGGCTGGTGTGTCGCGTGTGGCTGGTGTGTCGCGTGTGGCTGGTGTGCCCGCAGCGTGTGGCTGGTGTGTCGCGTGTGGCTGGTGTGCCCGCAGCGTGTGGCTGGTGTGTCGCGTGTGGCTGGTGTGCCCGCAGCGTGTGGCTGGTGTGCCCGAGCGTGTGGCTGGTGTGCCCGCAGCGTGTGGCTGGTGTGGTGTGGCTGGTGTGTCGCGTGTGGCTGGTGTGCCCGCAGCGTGTGGCTGGTGTGCCCGCAGCGTGTGGCTGGTGTGTCGCGTGTGGCTGGTGTGCCCGCAGCGTGTGGCTGGTGTGTCGCGTGTGGCTGGTGTGCCCGCAGCGTGTGGCTGGTGTGTCGCGTGTGGCTGGTGTGCCCGCAGCGTGTGGCTGGTGTGCCCGCAGCGTGTGGCTGGTGTGTCGCGTGTGGCTGGTGTGGTGTGGCTGGTGTGGTGTGGCTGGTGTGGCTGGTGTGGTGTGGCTGGTGTGCCCGCAGCGCGCCGCGAGCCATCAGTCAGCCCGCTACTTTTGGCAGCCAACCGTCACACGCAATCTGGCGATCAGAAATATACACACCACTCCTGACAGGCAGTCAGAGATGGCATGTCTGAGTGCCAGTAGTCTGAGGAGTCCATGAGCCGGGGTACGGGTCCTGACCGGTGAGTGTTTGTGTCCACAGTGTTGAGTCAGAGCTCGTCAGTTGCAGTCGATGTCACAAATCTGCAAATACGCGATGGCACGGCACCATCTCCCCGGCTACGTGCCGGTGTAGCTGACCGTAACACTGGCCTGGCGATGGTGATGGCGACACCCACAGCGTCTTGCATTGATGTGTGACGTCACATTGATGTGTGACGTAGGCGCCACATTGATGTGTGACGAGGCGCCACGCACAGATCCGCCACGGGGTCAAACAATGCAGAAATATGCACAAGCTACCAACAAAGCTCAGGGCGGATACAAGAGGGCACTGGAGCATGTCCCCCCCTGGAAAGGTGGCGCCCCTCTGGCCAGGAATATGCTTAGGAAGGCACGAGTGCACCCGCTCGAATTTTTCAGCCAGAGGCGCCCCTCTGAGAGGAAAAAGCATCCTCTTGAAAGGAAAGGCGCCCCTCCGGGAAGGCCCAAGTGAACCAGCTTTCCCATCGAATTTTCAACCGGAGGCACCACACCGAGAGAAAAAGGCGTCCCTCAGGAAGACTCGAACGCATCCCCTCGAATTTTTCCAATTTTTCAGGTACTTTGGAAGTGGCGCCCCTCCGGACATGTGACCCCCCCCCGCCGACAATACCTGGATCCGCCCCTGACAAAGCCAACACAAGACACACGCTGAAAAAATGAGACGTAAATGTCACGACAAAATAGCCTGCTGCCTTCACACGCCACGGACACGTTTGCTTCCATTCATCTCGGTTCGAGGTTTCTGGATGAGTGTGATTTTGTGATGGTGCGGACAGGTGTCGCTCCATGCAACCCACGCACAGTTCGAGGAAAGGTCACTTTAACCCCCGAGCATTTTCTGAGCCAAATGTTGAAACAACTCAAGCTGTCGCGTGGGAAAATGGCAAACCATCCAGCAGTTGAGGAGCGCATATTGTGGCCACATTGGCCAACCTAATTGAGTTATAAGCTATTAACACAAGACAGACAAAGACTGTGAAGTCAAATCAAGTCACGACCTGACCTTAATGCGGCTTTTGCAGAGGTTGAATTAGCCACCAATATATGTCGCTGCGGTCATCCCCTCAGCTAAGCGGGGAAATGCCAATAGAGTTCTCGTTCAGACTTTCTCGGGAGCGTATTATGCCCTACAGCGAACTCGGGTGGAACCGAACAATTTTTTAGACGCAGATACATTCAAGCATGCTTCATAAGCAAACCATGTAAGATACAGCCAAAAGACGGATGCAGAGATTAATGGTCAAAGAAAAACTTCAAAGTACGAAATATAGCCCCAGGCCTAGTCACCCCGTCAAATGAAGGATTAATCTAGAAAAGGAATGAAAATGTGAAACAAGATGTTACAGCCGTACCACTTTATAATGCATAGTTCTGAAAACTCAGAATATACGTAGTAGCAAATCATACCTATCCCCAAAAAGCGTGCTGAGTCTGAAGTCAATAATATCAGGTTAAATTATTGAGATATTCCCCGGAACATCCCGCAGCTACATGTATTCCAGCCTCTCCAGAAACTAAAATAAGGACTATTGTGAAGCCAAAATGACTCAACCAGTGTATTTTGCACACGCAGTTCATTACCGATGTCACTGTGATGCCGAAATGCATGTCAAATATGCAGGATTTTTGGAATTTTGGAGGGCACCATTTAAAAGCTTCCAACTGTTCGGATTTTCTCGAAGCTCCTCAGAGAGGGAGGTATATTTCTTGGCTCTGGTGGTGCTCACGTATAGCGTGGCTCTGGTGGTACCCACGTATAGCTTGGCTCTGGTGGTGCTCACGTATGGCTTGGCTCTGGTGGTACCCACGTATAGCTTGGCTCTGGTGGTGCTCACGTATGGCTTGGCTCTGGTGGTGCTCACGTATGGCTTAGCTTTGATGGTGCTCACGTATGGCTTGGCTTTGATGGTACTCAGCGGCGTCGGGAGGTTTTTGGTTGGCCAGGGGAGCTCTTGACCTGCCATAAGGTTCCATCCAGGCTATATTGATTCTCACGCAAACTCTGAGCTTCGCAGGAGCGCCACAGTCCACGCCAGGGGTGGGATGTGTCACAGCTCCTCTGCCCCCTCCTGGTGACGTCCCAGGTGATACTCATGGCCGTTTCCAGAGTGCCGTCTATTTAGAAAATTGCACTCTTCAATAGTTCATCACATATTTACAGGTGTTTGACCATGACGGGATTGATGACCTTGATATTCACACATGTTACCGGTACTGGACTATGTCTTCAGCTTGCACATCATCAATATTTCAGCACGAAATCGCGCTCGTGTTACGATCAGGGTACGCAAACTACGGCCAAGACGGATGACTCACCGCATCCAGTCATTGACATATATGTAAATGTCTGTCTGCAAATGTCTATGTCCATGCCTATATGTGGCTTGACCCGGAAGATGAACCAAAATAGGTAGATAAAAATTATCCGGCTAAGCCGCGTATCCCGGCCTCCACCCGACCGGCCAAGCTACAGACTGCTCCGGCAACAGACACGACTCGACCTAACCCACCCCTAGATGACTGGATCTGAGCCAATCCCGACCCGATCCAGGTCCGACTCGGGCGAGGGCGTAACCGGATCTCTTTCTGAGCGCACATGCATCAACAAACAAAATGGTTGCGCCCACACGCCTTGCTTGTCCAGAAACAGAATTAAAGAAGGGGGATGGGCTAAAGGGAGTGACTGCCCCCTTGGGACCCAAAAGGCGTGTATCTGAATGGGAAAAGGGCGCTCCTCAAGGACGCTCGAGTACACTCCCACCCCTTAAATTTGTCAGCCGAATGCGCCCCTCTGACTAGAAAAGGCGCCGCTTCAGGGACCCCCGAGTGCTCCCTAGTTGAAACTTCCTTAATCAGCGGCGCCTCTCAGTGGACATGACGCCCCTCTAGACGGTCTCACGTGCTCAGGTAGGCGTCCTCGGATTGCACCACGGAAAAGCATACCCCCTCCCCCACCCACCCGTGGTGAAATTATGGATTCGTCAGTGGCTTATGCAACCACAGACTGACAAAAAAAACTGCCGAGCCCCCTCCTCGTCAAGAACGTTTTTGTCTCTTTGTTCTTCCCACGTCATCAGAAATTCTACATAATGGCCAGACATATGTTTGGTTAGGATAGGTTCAGATTTTGGCAGCGGACTTTGTGGAAGCCTTCACCCTCTGACTAGAGCCTACCCAGGGGCCGCCCCAGCACCACGTTCGCGAGGAATTGAGGCGTTACTCCAGCGTACACCGCGGGTGCCGCCCCACTGACATCCGACACCCGGTAACCAGCGCGCCTCCACGGCCGGCGCCCACAGCTCCGTTTACATGTGTGCAGCTGTTGACGCGGCTGCTTGACAGCCAGCGAATGTGCCCCGGCCGACCGCGGTGGGGTCAAGGTCAAGGTCAGGGCCCGCCGGCGTACAGGCGCGGGCAATACGACAGGCGTGGGTAAAATTGTTGGCCGTGGACAATGCAAGGTCGGCATTAGAGACGGCACTGGACACCGGAGCCCAGACCATGGTCCCGCCGTCGGCCGTGGACAATGCAGGGCCGGTATTAGAGACGGCACTGGACACCGGAGCCCAGACCATGGTCCCGCCGTCGGCCGTGGACAATGCAGGGCCGGTATTAGAGACGGCACTGGACACCGGAGCCCAGACCATGGTACCGCCGTCGGCCGTGGACAATGCAGGGCCGACATTAGAGGCGGCACGGGACACCGGAGCCCAGACCATGGTCCTGCCGTCAGCGGCCTTCGCGGTTGAAACACGCACCTCGTGTCTGCCAGAACGTGACCGACTATTTTCACGGTCAGCCCGGCTCAATTTGACCGTACACCAACCCGCAATCCCATCGGCCGCTGGACTGCCAGCGGAGACGGCCAGCGGTTCTCACCGTCCGACATCACCTATGCGTTGGCCGACAATCCCGTACCTACGTTCGGTGTGCTACCGGCCATTACATCACTCACACGAGATGGAAGCGGCGCGATCCTCCACGCTTCCGCTCGCGCTTGACTGCTGCCTGATCACGGCAATCGTCACCATGGGTTCTACACGTCAAGATAGCGACAATGATCACCATGCGTTCTACACATAAAAATAGCAGCCAGTTCTAACCCGGCAGAATAGAAATTACATTTCAGGTTACGCAACACCGCAGTTGAGTGTTAAATTGTATGCTGAAGGTTAATCAGATACTTAGATTAACACACAGGAAGTTAATTAATCAGATTAATTGATCAATTCCTGTCATATCAACATTATCATGAAGTGGGTAGGGTCTCGACCTCGCCTAGCCCATGAACTGCTACATCATAAAAGGGATGCTGGTATGGCGGAAAATTCCACTTTTGGTACATCGCAATCATGCCGATAGATGTTTCAAAGGGAGAATTAACTACAGTACTAATACCATCGTCCTCTCCCCCTAGTAACCTTTCGCTGTGGCGGACCCTCTGCTTAACACGAAGTGCACCTGGCGGTATATTTTCCCGCGATGTCAACTTGTGGGCCAACCGCCACTCCGATGCACGCAAAGTAAAGATTGCGTACCATGTATTAGCAGCGTATCTCACAATGGCGGTACGTATCACGCACGAGTCGCACCGGCGACCAGGGCAGCATATGGAGACCGGACACGATCCACACTGTAGCTGGTCACACGTTACCGTCACGCCACACAGACTACAGGAACACGCGTTACGACCGTGACTGGCATCTCAAAGGTCAACCACCACCACCACCAACTTTCTGGTCATTGTAGTAGCACGCTAGGAATGAATGGCCACCGTAGGGCAATATTGCACCGAGGACCGGCGCCGCAGCCGGCTGTGGACCCGGCCATCACTGCCCAGTCTGTCCCGGCAGCGGGCCACCAGACCCGGCAGCGGGCCACCAGACCCGGCAGCGGGCCACCAGACCCGGCAGCGGGCCACCAGACCCGGCAGCGGGCCACCAGACCCGGCAGCGGGCCAGCAGACCCGGCAGCGGGCCACCAGACCCGGCAGCGGGCCACCAGACCCGGCAGCGGGCCACCAGACCCCGCAGCGGGCCACCAGACCACGCAGCGGGCCACCAGACCCGGCAGCGGGCCACCAGACCACGCAGCGGGCCACCAGACCCGGCAGCGGGCCACCAGACCCGGCAGCGGGCCACACCACACGCCTGGTGCGGTGATCTCCCCACACATACCCACGGGATCACAGGGTGCCTCTCCACCGGTCAGGCAACATCGACGTGGTGTGACGCTCCCGCGGCTCCCACGGCTCGGTCGGAGCGCACAACACACTCGCGAGGACGCCAGCAACAGTCCAGACACGTCACATCTAGTCTGGAAACGGCAGCGATTATCTGGCGCCAGCCGACTGACACTGCGTAACACCCGACACCCCACAACCGTCACGTCCTGCCAATGCCAGCATCAAAATGCCACCGTCCAACATGACTTTCCACCGAAAATACAACGCATCACAAAACTCGCAGTATTTCGTACACCCGGAACCGCCCAGGTAGGGGCTCACAGCTGAATCCGGCTCACGAACACCTATTCGCTAGCGTGTTCGCGGTTCCTGACTGATAGAGCAGATATGGAATGTCACATACAGTACCAGGCAGTTTGAGTGGTACAGGTGTCCACCAGTCCCTCGAATCCATCCGCTTCAGACAGACAGACCAGCTTCATGACAGCGATAAACACATGGACAGTTCCTATAACAAACGTCGGTCGTTTCGTAGCTGTCTTCTTCGTAAATGGACGGCTTCCAGCGTCCAAGTGAACCAGAAAGACGAAACGCAACATTTGGACGGCGATGGGAAACATTCAGATCACACGCACAGTCTATGGCCCCATCTGCGAAATCGCGCATGATCCAATATGTCATCGGAACTAGCGTTGCTCGCACGAACAATACCTGTAAAACCACCACCGTCCCTCACGACAGTTGTTCCAAGTGGAGCGACTAGCACAACCAAACCAATCATTTCCAATAACGCACGGCCTCAAGCTTGCAGCCGTCTCATTTGCTGGCTTTAATGCAGCCCTATAGCCAGGTAGTCAAACGCAGGACAGTGATGGACAATGAAGAACAATGAAGCGAATACCCTGCTATGGCGACTCCCGGCATCTCGCACACACACTGTTGCCTCACCCGACCGAAATCCCCCAGCACTAACCATCATGCTCGCACACACTCGACTTCTCAAGATGGAGAGTCCGCGACTGTTTCTCACGAGACATCCGAACACCAGCTCCCAGGAGGCCGTCACAATAACCCCCGAGCAAGGGCACCCAGGCATGCCTCACATTCAATACCACAAACGGCGGACAGACAGCGAAATTCACCGCAGCACACAACACTTATGACGTGGTCGCCACCGACCCCAAATGCGCCACCGACCGCGGAGCACACATCACAACCAGTCACCATGGGCGGGCTTGTTGATATTCTCCCCACTCGGTCTGACCGACCGCGGAGCACACATCACAACCAGTCACCATGGGCGGGCTTGTCGATATTCTCCCCACTCGGTCCGACCGACCGCGGAGCACACATCACAACCAGTCACCATGAGCAGGCTTGTCGATATTCTCCCCACTCGGTCTGACCGACCGCGGAGCACACATCACAACCAGTCACCATGAGCAGGCTTGTCGATATTCTCCCCACTCCGGTCTGACCGACCGCGGAGCACACATCACAACCAGTCACCATGAGCAGGCTTGTCGATATTCTCCCCACTCGTCACCGACCGGGGAACACACCTCACAACCACTCTCCATGGGGTTTATCGTTATTCCCCACTCGGTCTGACCGAAGGCCACGTGCAGAGGCGGTTAGAACATCAAGACAAAGTTGTAAGGATCCGAGTGAGCCCCAGTCGGCATTGGTCCATGTGTGGGTCCCTCCGTCGGTGAGGTGTCTACATCAGCACACAGGCAACAGCAATAGCGCATGCATCCTCATCATCACACCGTTTAGCTAGCGACCTACCGTGGTCTCGCGTCAGCAACATTGCGAAGCGAGGAAATATTTCAGCACAGGCCCGTCAGAAGTGCTATCACAAGCTGTCTGGCCTATATATTATAAGAGGCGAATCGACGACACTCAGTCAAAGCATCCGGTCGCCGAATAGATACCGACACTGCACCACCGTGCCATACCAGTGTTGGAACACCATATCAACGTGTTGAAACACCATACTAACGCGCTAGAATACCATACCAACGCGTTGAAATACCATATCAACGTGCTGACATACCATATCAACGTGATGGAATATGCGTGGGTGAACGCGAGGAATCACGGGCCGGTAAGCCATCAATATGCGATCCTCTAGTCTGGAATAACCGACTTCACATAATAATGTCCCCGTCTGATTGCAGTTTTCCAGCAGATCACCAGTTCACCTTCATTAATCTACATCGGTAAAAATGTTACCAATTAACCGCATCCATGCTCCAGCATTACGAATCGATCCACTGATCAGAACACAGCTCACCAAGCTCATCCCGCACCAAGATGCGCGGCGCCTTGGCCGTGGCACGGCCGCCGCGATGCAACAGCAGCAGAGGTCGCAGAGGTCGCACCGCAAGCAAGCCCGGCGCGTGCCTCCACTGGTCGGAACAAGTGTACTTCTCACGGCGGCCGCCACGGCACATACAGGCACCCTGACAGTGACGGCTGCACAGCATCACTCCAGTTGGCAGCTGCATCAGCACAGTCAGCACAGAGGCACCGCTCAGAACTGCAGCTGCATCGATACAGTGCAGCTGGACCTATGACGGCAGCTGTTCCGGTGCACCTGTGACAACACATGCACCGGTACGAAGGCAGCTGTGACAGGGGCCGCACCGGTAGCTGTGCCGGCACAAAGGTAGCCGCCACAGCACCGGTGGACTGGCAGCTGTGACAGGGGCCGCACCGGTAGCTGTGCCGGCACAAAGGTAGCCGCCACAGCACCGGTAGACTGGAGGGGCGGCAGTGCCGACTGAGGTCAGGCACATTGTGAGCCGGTCGTCAGCTGGTCAGGGGGGCTCCCGGTCCGCGCACGAGCTGGAGACCGTGGCGCCCACACCGACCGAAGTGACCAGGTCGTACCGCTGAGACGCCGCCGACCGCTTCTTGATGCAGAACAGCCGGCGCAGGTGTGAGCGCGCCCGGGCATCCATGGTCCTGTGGACGGCGACACCAGTCACACACCCGGCACGGCACGGTTCTAATGCAGAGCAGCCAGTGCAGGTGTGAGCGCGCCCGGGCATCCATGGTCCTGTGGACGGCGACACCAGTCACACACCCGGCACGGCACGGTTCTGATGCAGAGCAGCCAGTGCAGGTGTGAGCGCGCCCGGGAGTCCATGGTCCTGTGGACGGCGACACCAGTCACACACCCGGCACGGCACGGTTCTGATGCAGAGCAGCCAGTGCAGGTGTGAGCGCGCCAGGGAGTCCATGGTCCTGTGGACGGCGACACCAGTCACACACCCGGCACGGCACGGTTCTGATGCAGAGCAGCCAGTGCAGGTGTGAGCGCGCCCGGGCATCCATGGTCCTGTGGACGGCGACACCAGTCACACACCCGGCACGGCACGGTTCTGATGCAGAGCAGCCAGTGCAGGTGTGAGCGCGCCCGGGAGTCCATGGTCCTGTGGACGGCGACACCAGTCACACACCCGGCACGGCACGGTTCTGATGCAGAGCAGCCAGTGCAGGTGTGAGCGCGCCAGGGAGTCCATGGTCCTGTGGACGGCGACTCTAGTCACACACCTGGCACAGGACGGTTCTGTGCTCCGGGTGGCAGTGCATACCTCCAGTGCACGTATGCTGTATTTTCATCGTCAAACGGTGCCCCCGATCCACTCCAGACATCAGTCAAGGCGGCAGCAGACGTGGCTGCGCCTAAACCCCCCATTACGAACTTCGAGTGCCAGAGTGGAAAATCATTCTTGAAAAGACGAGATATAAGCGGAAAATCGAAGTATGGGAAACATCGAAAACATGATGTGAGAATAAATAATGGCTTGTAACAAACGCATACTGTACCTTACAATGAATGGGGACAGCAAACATGTTCAATGTCATTTCCTCTTTCTGTACTTTTTGTTTGACTGACATGTTGAGTGCTGGAGCAGGACAAGATGGGAGTGGAAGATTGCTAAGGTCATTGGGAGGTAGGAGGAAAATATTTTCAAGTGGGTGCTATCATTCACCGAAATCTGGAAACGTTTTGGACGATTCAACTGGTCGTATGTTGGCCTGCATGTTAGGGGACGACAGCGTGCAGGAGAGTCGCCAGTGGACACGACGCGAGCAGTGACACCTCGCAGACGCACCGCAGACGCACCACACACACCGCGTGACCTGGAGCGGCCCCACAGACGCACCACACACACCGCGTGACCTGGAGCGGCCCCACAGACGCACCACACACACCGCGTGACCTGGAGCGGCCCCACAGACGCACCACACACACCGCGTGACCTTGAGCGGCCCCACAGACGCACCACACACACCGCGTGACCTTGGAGCGGCCCCACAGGCGCACCACACACACCGCGTGACCTGGAGCGGCCCCACAGACGCATCACACACACCGCGTGACCTGGAGCGGCCCCACAGACGCACCACACACACCGCGTGACCTGGAGCGGCCCCACAGGCGCATCACACACACCGCGTGACCTGGAGCGGCCCCACAGGCGCACCACACACACCGCGTGACCTGGAGCGGCCCCACAGACGCATCACACACACCGCGTGACCTGGAGCGGCCCCACAGGCGCACCACACACACCGCGTGACCTTGAGCGGCCCCACAGACGCATCACACACACCGCGTGACCTGGAGCGGCCCCAGAGGCGCATCACACACACCGCGTGACCTTGAGCGGCCCCACAGACGCATCACACACACCGCGTGACCTGGAGCGGCCCCAGAGGCGCACCACACACACCGCGTGACCTTGAGCGGCCCCACAGACGCACCACACACACCGCGTGACCTGGAGCGGCCCCACAGACGCATCACACACACCGCGTGACCTGGAGCGGCCCCAGAGGCGCACCACACACACCGCGTGACCTTGAGCGGCCCCACAGACGCATCACACACACCGCGTGACCTGGAGCGGCCCCACAGACGCACCACACACACCGCGTGACCTTGAGCGGCCCCACAGACGCATCACACACACCGCGTGACCTGGAGCGGCCCCAGAGGCGCACCACACACACCGCGTGACCTGGAGCGGCCCCACAGGCGCACCACACACACCGCGTGACCTGGAGCGGCCCCACAGGCGCACCACACACACCGCGTGACCTGGAGCGGCCCCCACAGGCGCATCACACACACCGCGTGACCTGGAGCGCCCCACAGACGCACCACAGACACCGCGTGACCTGGAGCGGCCCCACAGGCGCACCACACACACCGCGTGACCTGGAGCGGCCCCACAGACGCACCACACACCGCGTGACCTTGAGCGGCCCCACAGGCGCACCACACACACCGCGTGACCTGGAGCGGCCCCACAGGCGCATCACACACACCGCGTGACCTGGAGCGGCCCCACAGACGCACCACACACACCGCGTGACCTGGAGCGGCCCCAGAGGCGCATCACACACACCGCGTGACCTGGAGCGGCCCCACAGACGCACCACACACACCGCGTGACCTGGAGCGGCCCCACAGGCGCACCACACACACCGCGTGACCTGGAGCGGCCCCACAGACGCATCACACACACCGCGTGACCTGGAGCGGCCCCACAGGCGCACCACACACACGCGTGACCTGGAGCGGCCCCACAGACGCACCACACACACCGCGTGACCTGGAGCGGCCCCACAGACGCATCACATACACCGCGTGACATGGAGCGGCCCCACAGGCGCACCACACACACCGCGTGACCTGGAGCGGCCCCACAGACGCATCACACACACCGCGTGACCTGGAGCGGCCCCACAGGCGCACCACACACACCGCGTGACCTGGAGCGGCCCCACAGACGCACCACACACACCGCGTGACCTTGAGCGGCCCCACAGGCGCACCACACACACCGCGTGACCTGGAGCGGCCCCACAGGCGCACCACACACACCGCGTGACCTGGAGCGGCCCCACAGACGCACCACACACACCGCGTGACCTGGAGCGGCCCCACAGACGCACCACACACACCGCGTGACCTGGAGCGGCCCCACAGACGCACCACACACACCGCGTGACCTGGAGCGGCCCCACAGGCGCACCACACACACCGCGTGACCTGGAGCGGCCCCACAGACGCATCACACACACCGCGTGACCTGGAGCGGCCCCACAGACGCACCACACACACCGCGTGACCTGGAGCGGCCCCACAGACGCACCACACACACCGCGTGACCTGGAGCGGCCCCACAGACGCATCACATACACCGCGTGACATGGAGCGGCCCCACAGGCGCACCACACACACCGCGTGACCTGGAGCGGCCCCACAGACGCATCACACACACCGCGTGACCTGGAGCGGCCCCACAGACGCACCACACACACCGCGTGACCTGGAGCGGCCCCACAGACGCATCACACACACCGCGTGACCTGGAGCGGCCCCAGAGGCGCACTACACACACACACCGCGTGTAGATGTGGCAGGTGTTATACAACCACCAAATGTCCTGTAATCATGCACGGCAGAAAGCTGGAAAACACACGATGCGAAACTCAATACCAGTCTGCGGAGAAGCATGCCTGAAAGAAAAAAAACATGGAAAGAAATAAATTGTGACGCACGCACGCACACACACCATAACTGAATTTCACACAATTTTGCACCTTTCTTCCAGAACTCATCCAAATCACAGCCAAAAATGGGAAACGCACAAATAAAACAAACCAAAACATCCATGCCTGAAATAATTGGCCGGTTTTCACACAACTCGCAAAGCGACCTGACATCAACAGGAACCACCTGACCGGGAGTCTGAAGGTAACACCACCAGCCGACCGGGAGTCTGATGGTAACACTACCAGCCGACCTGGAGTCTGATGGTAACACTACCAGCCGACCTGGAGTCTGATGGTAACACCACCAGCCGACCGGGAGTCTGATGGTAACATCGCCAGCCGACCGGGAGTCTGATGGTAACATCGCCAGCCGACCGTGAATGTGCTGCAGCACCACCACCCGGCCCGGAGTTGGCCGTAACACCACCAGCCCTGGCGAATCGCGCCGTCCGCCAGTGCCACAACACTACCTCCACGTCCACCGACACGTGTCGAGGGCGACTACCGGCGGCTGGTGCCGGCGCCTCTGGTCACCGGCGCCGTGACGGCCTTCAGATCCCGCGGCAACGCCGGCTCCCGCGGTCGGCAGGGGCAACAGAGGCGGAGCAGGCGGCTAGAACGGCCACCACCGTGACTCTCCACAGAACGGCCACCACCGTGACTCTCCACAGAACGGCCACCATCGTGACTCTCCACAGAACGGCCACCATCGTGTCTCTCCACAGAACGGCCACCATCGTGTCTCTCCACAGAACGGCCACCGGCGTGACTCTCCACAGAACGGCCACCGGCGTGACTCTCCACAGAACGGCCACCATCGTGTCTCTCCACAGAACGGCCACCATCGTGTCTCTCCACAGAACGGCCTCCACCGTGTCTCTCCACAGAACGGCCACCGGCGTGACTCTCCACAGAACGGCCACCATCGTGTCTCTCCACAGAACGGCCTCCACCGTGTTTCTCCACAGAACCACACCGGCGTGTCTCCCCACAGAACAACACCACCAACAACACTTCATGTCTCTATTTTTGAAAATTGGTACTACATTTGCATTTCCCCAATCCTCGGGTACTTCAGAATACTCCATAGACCGCCTGAGAATGGTACCTATGGAACTGGTAAAACTTGAGCACACTCTACTAAGATCCTAGCGTATATAGCATCCGGTCCAGCAGCTTTATTAGATTGTATATTCTGCAACTGTTTTTCTACATCTTCCGTAGTTATTGTGAGATCTTCCAACCTATCATTTGCCATGGTATAACCTTCCGTGGTTTCCAATATACATGAGTTCTCTTTAGCAAATAATGATGATAATTGCTTGCTTAAGGACTGAACTATATTACAATCATCAACCACTACTTCGCCATCACCTCCAGTGGCCCTGCATTACACATTTAGACTATAATTTGCAGAAGCTAAACAACCTGTTAGGATTGCCTGCTGAACATTCTTGAGCTAATTATATTTCAGCCAGTCTTTTTGATGCCCGAACACACCTAACTTTATTTTTAGCTATTCTATATGCTTCTAGATTTCCTCAGAGTTAAGATATTTTGGTTTCCAAAATGCCTGCTTCTTTGACTCCGGTAAATGTTTACCGGAGTCAAAGTAGTCAGCAACGAAGGGTGCTTAATCTTGTTTAATCCAATTTGCCTATTGGGAAAGAACGTATCCTGGCCTTGAAACAGTCTGTTATCATTCTCCACATTTCATAAGCATCTAAACCCATCAATAACTCTTCCCAGTGAATTTCATCCAGGAAGATCCTGAACCCATTGTAATTCCCTTGAACAAAATTTAGTGTCAATGTTTTGTTGATCCCTAAACTTCCAACATGTACGGGAAAGCGAATAATGTTGTGATCACTATTACCAAAGTTCTCTATGTTCGCATTTTGCACAAAGTTTTCCTCGTTTATAAGCACTAGATCTAACATTGCATTTCCCCTTGTAGGTCCATACATCGTTTGAAAGAAGACATTTTCCTTAAAACAAGCCATGAAACTTCTTCCTGGTTTGCCTAAACATCTAGTTTTGTCTCTCAAACCTGCTATGTTGAAGTACCCAACAATAGAGTTCTCCCATGCACTTTCCTACCTATCTTTTCCTGCATCAACCTGCCAGTATTTTCACTCTGGTCTGGTGGCCTATAGAATGCCCAAATCCTTACTCTAGTTCCACTCTTCAGGACAATATCTAACCACAAGGATTCTACTTCATCACTATGTAGAATATCCTCTACGGTATGACATTTCATCACTTTCCCCACATACAAAAGCCCCTGCATGCCAAATCTAGCTTTTCAGACAACATATACGCATGCAATTCCAAAATTGTGTTCCTACACTTCTGGCATTGACATACAAACATGTTAATATATTCCTTTCCTTGTCTGCAATACTTCTCACTTTACCAGGTGTATCCCCCATGGCCTGCCTAGTTTCCCTGAACCATACTCAGAGCATCCTCATACCTATTCCTGAGCATTTCCACTCCTCACATGCTCGGATGCAACCGATCTAGTGCAAACATTTCAGTCCTCCCCAAAAATCCCCCACATATCTAAAAATGTCACCCCATGCTACTTGTAAACCTTGGCCACCTTGCTATTCAGTCAAATGGCCCTATAATACCATTCTACACTTGCACTTACCTTTGGAAGGATGGATGTTAGTACTCTTCACTTCTTACTTTTTGTTAACCTATGTATTAAAGCCTGTACTAATTTACTATTTCCTCACTTTTACCTCTCCCTACATCATTCACACCAATATGTACAATTACTGTTGCACCCCCTCCACTTCACTTAATATCCCTTCTAACCTACCCCCAACATCATTTACTAGGGCCCCTGCGAGGCGGACTCGAGCCCTTATACTCGAGTTCCTACTACAAAATGAACGATCAGTATACCCAACTCTCGAGTTCCCTGTAACTAAAACCTCACTCTCACTATCTCTATGTAGTCTGTGCTCATGCGTTGGCTGCATGGCCGCATGATCAATTAGTAGTTTCCGACTAGCTGCTGGGCGTCGCAACTGTGCGCCGATGAGCGATGTGTGTGTGTGTGTGTGTGTGCAGGATGCGCAGCCATCCTCTGTTCGTGGGCAGTGTCACGTGACCTTGCCTGAGGGCCATGACCTGGAGCCGATCGCGGTGGCGAGCTGGGCGCCGCACAGCAGAGGCTGGCTGCGCGCGCTGGAGGAAAGCACGAGTACCCGCGGTGAGAATGCGAGGTGTTTGCGTTAGGCTTGTGTCCTCGTGGTAACTTTGGTTTTGAGCATTGCGGGCCGCCGCCTGGGAGTGTGAAGAAGCGCCAAGCTGAAAGTGGCCTCAAGATGTAAAATTGAATACACCATTAGATTCGGTGTTTTACGGAGTTGCGCTTCAGAAGAACTACATTTAGCTACCTTTTCACTTCCACCTCCATCCCGACTCGCAGTATCCTCCCTCTCTTGTAATGTCTCAAATCTATTGTGCTTTCAAGACCAGGGTCCATTTTTAAAGCTATTCTAGTGCCCCTATGATGAGTCACTGTCCACTCTCCTCTACTGTCCTGGGCCTCACTACTATCACCATCACTAGCACCCCTGGAATCCTGCATTTGGCCTGCTCGACTGTCAGTAATGGGCGCCACCACTACACACCGCAGTCGCTCCACCTCCCTTGCTAATATATATACCTTCGTACTCAAATCCCCGATGACACCCCAACACTCACACCCTCCACAGTCACCTCCTTTCATTATTAAAGTTTTTTTTTTTTTTAAATAAACTAACTAATCTAGTTCTTGTCTGGTCAAGATATACAACTAATTAGCAGCTAACGTAACTGATCGACATACAAGCTACCTAACTTAATGTAATTAACTCTTGCTCTGCACACGCAAATCAAACTGTCAAAGTGCTGTCAAACTCTTCCTCTGCTGGCAAATCAACTTGTTTTACCTACAGAAACTAAGCCGAGAACACTTCTGTAATTGGGAAAACCCAAGGTAGCTACTCACAATAACTTGTCTAGATGAAAAACTAACTACGTACTAACAGAAGCTAATCAACATGAACAAAACTTCTAGCTGAACTTATTGAACACTTAATCTAGTTCCACTCACCCAAAATAAACAACAAACTATCCTGCTGTTTACAAAAATTAAACTAAGGAAAACTAATGTTGGATTTATCTTATTGGGCTAACATGAGAACAGCTACGAACAGAAACTAACCAATATGCAACTCATTGATAAACCCCAAAGCATCAACTACAATAAGAACATATTTATCTACAGCAATTCAAACTGGCCAACTTGAAGAAGAACCTTGGGTTGTTTTACGACGCATTCAACCGCTAGGTTATATAGCGTCGCCAACCTCTCACGCCGATTGGTCGCGGGTGGACTCGGTAAATTCGGTCGGCTGTGATATTCGAACCCACAATCTTGCGATCAAGAGTCGGACGCTCCACCAACTGAGCTCCCGTGGCCCCTGCAACTGGCCAACTTAATTTAGCAGACAAAGAAGAGCAAACTATGACTGCTCCTTTAACGGTATTGTTTTACAGCCACGTGGCCGCGCCTCTCGCCACACTGCGACCCCGTGGTCACGTGACCGCGCCTCTACAAGCCCTGGTTCACTGAGATATACCCACATTAAGCAAACCCACATTCCTAACATAACCTACAACGGAACACATTGAGCACGAGGTCGTGGAAGTATGCCGACATGTCTCGGCATACTGCACCGCCACGTCCACCGTAACTGATGAAGCGCACCTGCCGACATAAGGATGGCCGTGTTGACGACGGCCCGGCGAACGGAGTCTACCTTTTGTTCAGGTCCTCCGAGATCTCGTGCAGGGAACGACCCCGGGTCTCCGGCACGACGAAGAAGACAAAGCCGGCCGACAGCACGCACAGGGCCGCGTAGCCCATGAAGGTGCCGCTCACCGACATCATCTCTGGCGACAGACGGTCGACGTCAGCTCTGACGGAACCGCTCCCGCCATCGCAGACACAACAGCGTGTGAGGCCATCATAGACACAGGTGTGACGTAGTCACAGATACAGGCGTGTGTGACGTCACCACGGATACTGGTCTGACGCTGTCGCCGACACAGGTGTGATGTAGTTACAGATACAGGCGTGTGTGACGTCACCACGGATACTGGTCCGACGCTGTCGTCGACACAGGTGTGGCGTAGTTACAGATACAGGCGTGTGTGACGTCACCACGGATACTGGTCTGACGCTGTCGTCGACACAGGTGTGACGTAGTCACAGATACAGGCGTGTGTGACGTCACCACGGATACTGGTCTGACGCTGTCGTCGACACAGGTGTGACGTAGTCACATATACAGACGTGTGATGCCATCACGAACACGGTTCAGACGTAGAACCACAGTGGAAGCCACAACGAGGCGCCTGTGGTCGGTGTGTGAAGCCACAACGGGGCGCCTGTGGTCGGTGTGTGAAGCCACAACGGGGCGCCTGTGGTCGGTGTGTGAAGCCACAACGGGGCGCCTGTGGTCGGTGTGTGAAGCCACAACGGGGCGCCTGTGGTCGGTGTGTGAAGCCACAACGGGGCGCCTGTGGTCGGTGTGTGAAGCCACAACGGGGCGCCTGTGGTCGGTGTGTGAAGCCACAACGAGGCGCCTGTGGTCGCTGTGCGAAGCCAGTGTTCAGTGTTCGGTGTGTTTTTTCGGCATTCGTTGCGCGACAATGCTCTCAGTGTAGCGCTTCTGGTGAAACGTTTTAGTCACCAAAAATATACAGAACAAACGGATGTAGATCTAGCCACATCCCCAGGGCATGCAGCTGCTGTCAAGTCTGACAACATCTAGAGGACATGTGGCTGGAGTCTGGTGTAACGTGTCGAAGCGGCGGTTTGTGGCTTGTCGGCACTTGGACTGCCAACGCCATCATGCGCCCATAACGAAGCCCTTTTTGAAGCTACGTATCACTAAACCGGTCTTGTGAGGACGATGTCATCAGCCTGCGGTTCTTGATTGTAAAAGAACATGTCGCCGGAATCTATTATTGTAATCTTCAACGAGCACTTATCCTGGAGAAACGTGTCGGCTACGTAAGTATGCCATAATTACTGACACCTATGGAGACAAAAATGATGGATACCCATATAACTTCAATTTGAGGAGGCACCAAGCGTCACTTACGTTCCTTTTCACATTGGCCCTGTGATAATTTGCCAGGTTATTCAGTTCCCCAGACCATTCAGACGACAAATCACAGTACTAGTGCAGGCCAATCATCACTACCCAGACCATTCAGACGACAGATCACAGTACTAGTGCAGGCCAATCATCACTACAGACCATTCAGACGACAGATCACAGTACTAGTGCAGGCCAATCATCACTCAGGGGGGGGACTCAACGACAGATCACAGTGCTAGTGCGGGCTAATCATCACTCAGGGAGGGACTCAATGTGATAGGGGCCGCAACATAATCACAGCCGAACTTAACAATCACGCCTGGGAAGTATGCCGTATTTTACAGCATGCATACCACGATGTCCTCTTTGGTTTGATATTGGAGTTTAGGGGCGCGTCGACTGCGTTGGTCATGCAGCGTACGATGTCCTCTGACGCCACCATAAACTATGACGTCAGATGACAAACACGCTTTCACAACATCGCAAGCAAAGAAATCACTGAAGCTGAAACGAATTTGAACTGAAAACAAGGGCTTCATCTGCACTCTGAACGATGTGGCTCCATAGGTTCCACTAAAAACGCGTCAGATACTTTTCACAGCCAACATGCAATGACAATGGAACTGTGGTCTCACCAGCTCTGCGGTTCACTTTTGGTGCAGTTGAATACATCATGTCTACATGCATACGAATGCATGTGTATATGTTCATGACTCTGGTGATTATTGGTTTTTACGACACGTCGACCGTTGAGTCATGTAGCGTCGCCAATCTCTCACGCCAATTGGTCGCGGGCGAAGAGTAGCGACAGGGGAGACTCGAACCCACACTCCTTAAACTGTGAGACGGGCAACTTACCCCTAGACTACTCATACCCCTGTTCATGACTGTAAATAGGTGTTCTCTTCAGCTGGTGAGTCCTCACCAGGCGTCACGTGCCTTCGCACCTATACACAGCCACGCCTCTTCAGGCATATAGCGGAACTCGTGTGAATCCGGGCTCGATATACATATCAAATTGCGTTACTGAAGGCATAAATAAACAGAGCAACCCATCTCGGGGATCGAACTCGAGACCTCGGGATGCAAACGGAACAACTTGGTGATTTGCCACTCGTGCCGGACGGCAGGCGCCGGCTGCGGCGCGAGGTGCCTGGCCAGCTGCCCGTGAATGGTAGTGATGCCGCAAAACCCTTTCTTGCAACAAAGACTGACAAATTGGACAACAAATAACAATGATAATTAAATATTAGACATGTTGTGATGATGTTGGTAAATGCAAACACGGAAATAGCAGACCACTGGCTTCTGAGCGAGAGCATTGTCATCTGAAATGATGTGTTGTTACAACATGAGGCGCTGCTGAAAATTGTCTGCAAAGAGAAACACCACCACGAACCGTTTTCCTTGAACAGATGAAGAAAAGAATATTTGGTAATATTTGTTCAAAATCGAAGTCAAAAGAGCATGTCCAACTGAGCAAAGAAAATTGAAACACGTGGAAGTTGGCATGGTTTGAAAAGCATGATGGACGTGGCAGACCGGATCATACCACTTCGACGAACTTTTGTACCACACACAGGGGAATAAACCCACTTGGACTTCACCCTCCCTCATAAGCATGGACCACTGAATGGGATATTCCCCCCCCCCCCACACACAAAAAAAAAACATGTCAGTTACAGAAACCAAATTGCTTGCAGAAAATATAACTAAAATACGAGCCCTCTTCGATCTGGCACCAAACCCGGTGCCACCGCCTGCTTCCCCCACACACCCACTCACTGATAGCCTGCAGGAAGGTGGCCGAGATGACCATGTTGGAGAGCCAGTTGAGCGAAGTGGCGACCGCCACGGCGCGGCCCCTGATGGCCGGCGGGTATATCTCGCTGAGCACCAGCCACGTCATCGGGCCGAAGCCGAACGCGTACGCCGCCACGTACCCCATCAGCGACAGCAGCGCCACGTACCGCATCGCCGGGTGCGACATCTCTGAACCGGCACAAGAACTATTAGTTGACACAGTTGGCCGCATAAAGGCGCTAGTGCTCAGGTTAAAGACGCGCGGAAGCGGTGTGGGCAGCGGCTCGAGACCGGGCGCAGTGTCGGAACACACGACGTTCTCGGGCAGACCGAACTGCTGTGTAGAGGCGGCCACGGACAGACCGACCAGGCAGACGGCCATGGCTAGACTGCCGGCCAGCAGGAAGGTGCGGCGGCCGGCGCGGTCCACCAGTAGCAGCGCCACCACGGTCGACACCACCTGGCGGCCCACACGACCGAGTGAGTCAGTGTAGATGTCGCCACAGGCACTCTGGAGCCGTGTGTCCGACCCGCACTCCCACCAGGATCCATATATACTGACAGGCTCCGGTCAGATAAACAGTCGATGAAAAGTTACAAAAGGAACACGCTCATGGATGGTGAATACAACAACGCTTTGTCACAAGATAAAGGCCCTTGGGTTCTGTTACGATGCATTCAACTGCTGGGTGATATAGCGTCGCCGACCTCTCACGCCGACTGGTCGCGGGTGGACTTGGCAATCCCGTCGGCTGCGAGATTCGAACCCACAATCTTGCGATCAAGAGTCCAACACCTTACCGACTGAGCTACTGAGCGTTCATGTGCGGCACATAGAAAGCTGTGGGAAGCAATGATGCAGCTTCAAGCAATGGATTCCTCAAGAAATGCCCAGGGTGCTACTCGAATCCCCAGGATGAAGTAGCAAGCAAATTCACCAAGAGTTGGTCTAGAACCAAGTTAATCAGTGTGCTAATTCTTCTATCTGAACGCTCGCTCCCTCTTCGTGCCGAGACAAAACCTAACGATGTGCACCAGCAGACGCATGTGGAGGCGTAATGTCCAGTGGTGTAGTGCAGCCCAGTGCGTGCCGAGCTGTCGGCACCTGCTCACCTTTACCACGCCGAGGCCCACCGTGGCCACGGTGGAGGCGGCGTCGCCGCAGTACCCCACCATCTGCAGGATGGTGGGCGCGTAGTTCAGCACGTTGGGCTGGCCGGTGAACTGCTGGAAGAACACCAGGCCCATGCCGATGAACATGCGGTCGCCCATGTTGAGCTCGGGGGAGCAGAGCTGGCTGCAGCGAGCGTCGCGCTGCTCGTCCACCGCCAGTCGGATGTGTGTCAGCTGCTGACGCACGTCCTCACGGCCCGTCAGACGCTGCCGGAGAGGTCAGGCCAGGTCAGGTCACCTGCTGACGCAGCCGGCCCGTCGCTGACGCCCTCATGGCCCATCGGACGTTGTGGAGAAGTCAGGTCAGGTCAGATATGTTAGATCAGAAAAGCTAAAGAGCTACCTAAGTGGCACTAGTTGGCTTTCCAAAGCACCTCTTGTTAAAAGCCAATATCCTGCTTGGTCAGCACGAAATGCCCTGCACACTGGCGTACTTGGTACGTTCGCCGAGCTGCACGTGGGGACGAACAAAACGGAACGAGGCAATTAATGCCGCACGAAACATTTTCCCACACATAGAAATACAATTGTAGAAGTGTAAATAGAAAGGA
The DNA here is from genome assembly GCA_034440615.1 of Ashinkailepas kermadecensis. Lineage (NCBI taxonomy): Eukaryota > Metazoa > Arthropoda > Thecostraca > Neolepadidae > Ashinkailepas > Ashinkailepas kermadecensis. Next base: position 86,136 of record JAOTOM010002834.1, on the reverse strand, counting down.
CTGCTTTATAACAATCGCCGAAAAAGCCTGGCGAGTTCCTGACTTAAGTACACGTGACGTGGCACCCTGCAGCCATGTTGACCTGCGATATTGGTTACGCACCGCTGGCATATCCCGCCCATGGTCGCCGACACAGCTCTGTCATATCCGCCCATAGTCGCCGACACAGCTCTGGCATTACATACCCGCAGAACGCTCTCGGCCTTGGCGTCCTTCTTCTTGAGTAGAAGGAAGTGCGGAGTCTGCGGCAGAAACATCATGGCGACGGCCTGAAACATGGCCGGAAACACGGCCAGGCCCACCATCTGCCTGAAATGCAGACCGGTCTACTGCCACAATATCACACCCAACACAACGGTACACCAGACACCACGGCCAGGCCCACCATCTGCCTGAAATGCAGACCGGTCTACTGCCACAATATCACACTCAACACATAACGGTACACCAGACCCACCATCTGCCTGAAATACAGACCGGTATACTGTCATAATATCACACTCAACACATAACGGTACACCAGACCCACCAACTGCCTGAAATACAGACCGGTCTACTGCCAAAATATCACACCCAACACAACGGTACACCAGACACCACGGCCAGACCCACCATCTGCCTGAAATACAGACCGGTCTACTGTCATAATATCACACTCAACACATAACGGTACACCAGACCCACCAACTGCCTGAAATACAGACCGGTCTACTGTCATAATATCACACCCAACACAACGGTACACCAGACACCACGGCCAGACCCACCATCTGCCTGAAATACAGACCGGTCTACTGCCACAATATCACACCCAACACAACGGTACACCAGACACCACGGCCAGACCCACCATCTGCCTGAAATACAGACCGGTCTACTGCCACAATATCACACTCAACACATAACGGTACACCAGACCCACCAACTGCCTGAAATACAGACCGGTCTACTGCCAAAATATCACACCCAACACAACGGTACACCAGACACCACGGCCAGACCCACCATCTGCCTGAAATACAGACCGGTCTACTGTCATAATATCACACTCAACACATAACGGTACACCAGACCCACCAACTGCCTGAAATACAGACCGGTCTACTGTCATAATATCACACCCAACACAACGGTACACCAGACACCACGGCCAGACCCACCATCTGCCTGAAATACAGACCGGTCTACTGCCACAATATCACACCCAACACAACGGTACACCAGACACCACGGCCAGACCCACCATCTGCCTGAAATACAGACCGGTCTACTGCCACAATATCACACCCAACACATAACGGTACACCAGACACCACGGCCAGGCCCACCATCTGCCTGAAATGCAGACCGGTCTACTGCCAAAATATCACACCCAACACAACGGTACACCAGACACCACGGCCAGACCCACCATCTGCCTGAAATGCAGACCGGTCTACTGCCACAATATCACACCCAACACATAACGGTACACCAGACACCACGGCCAGGCCCACCATCTGCCTGAAATGCAGACCGGTCTACTGCCACAATATCACACCCAACACATAACGGTACACCAGACACCACGGCCAGGCCCACCATCTGCCTGAAATGCAGACCGGTCTACTGCCACAATATCACACCCAACACATAACGGTACACCAGACACCACGGCCAGGCCCACCATCTGCCTGAAATACAGACCGGTCTACTGCCACAATATCACACCCAACACATAACGGTACACCAGACACCACGGCCAGGCCCACCATCTGCCTGAAATGCAGACCGGTCTACTGCCACAATATCACACCCAACACAACGGTACACCAGACACCACGGCCAGGCCCACCATCTGCCTGAAATGCAGACCGGTCTACTGCCACAATATCACACCCAACACAACGGTACACCAGACACCACGGCCAGGCCCACCATCTGCCTGAAATGCAGACCGGTCTACTGCCACAATATCACACCCAACACAACGGTACACCAGACACCACGGCCAGGCCCACCATCTGCCTGAAATACAGACCGGTCTACTGCCAAAATATCACACCCAACACATAACGGTACACCAGACACCACGGCCAGGCCCACCATCTGCCTGAAATGCAGACCGGTCTACTGCCAAAATATCACACCCAACACATAACGGTACACCAGACACCACGGCCAGGCCCACCATCTGCCTGAAATGCAGACCGGTCTACTGCCACAATATCACACCCAACACAACGGTACACCAGGCCCACCATCTGCCTGAAATACAGACCGGTCTACTGCCACAATATCACACCCAACACAACGGTACACCAGACACCACGGCCAGGCCCACCATCTGCCTGAAATGCAGACCGGTCTACTGCCACAATATCACACCCAACACAACGGTACACCAGACACCACGGCCAGGCCCACCATCTGCCTGAAATACAGACCGGTCTACTGCCACAATATCACACCCAACACAACGGTACACCAGACACCACGGCCAGGCCCACCATCTGCCTGAAATGCAGACCGGTCTACTGCCACAATATCACACCCAACACAACGGTACACCAGACACCACGGCCAGGCCCACCATCTGCCTGAAATACAGACCGGTCTACTGCCACAATATCACACCCAACACAACGGTACACCAGACACCACGGCCAGGCCCACCATCTGCCTGAAATGCAGACCGGTCTACTGCCACAATATCACACCCAACACAACGGTACACCAGACCCACCATCTGCCTGAAATACAGACCGGTATACTGTCATAATATCACACCCAACACAACGGTACACCAGACACCACGGCCAGGCCCACCATCTGCCTGAAATACAGACCGGTCTACTGCCAAAATATCACACTCAACACATAACGGTACACCAGACAACACGGCCAGGCCCACCATCTGCCTGAAATACAGACCGGTCTACTGCCAAAATATCACACCCAACACAACGGTACACCAGACCCACCATCTGCCTGAAATGCAGACCGGTCTACTGCCACAATATCACACTCAACACATAACGGTACACCAGACCCACCATCTGCCTGAAATACAGACCGGTCTACTGTCATAATATCACACCCAACACAACGGTACACCAGACACCACGGCCAGGCCCACCATCTGCCTGAAATGCAGACCGGTCTACTGCCAAAATATCACACCCAACACAACGGTACACCAGACACCACGGCCAGGCCCACCATCTGCCTGAAATGCAGACCGGTCTACTGCCACAATATCACACCCAACACAACGGTACACCAGACCCACCATCTGCCTGAAATACAGACCGGTCTACTGTCATAATATCACACCCAACACAACGGTACACCAGACACCACGGCCAGGCCCACCATCTGCCTGAAATGCAGACCGGTCTACTGCCAAAATATCACACCCAACACAACGGTACACCAGACACCACGGCCAGGCCCACCATCTGCCTGAAATGCAGACCGGTCTACTGCCACAATATCACACCCAACACAACGGTACACCAGACCCACCATCTGCCTGAAATACAGACCGGTCTACTGTCATAATATCACACCCAACACAACGGTACACCAGACACCACGGCCAGGCCCACCATCTGCCTGAAATGCAGACCGGTCTACTGCCAAAATATCACACCCAACACATAACGGTACACCAGACCCACCATCTGCCTGAAATACAGACCGGTCTACTGTCATAATATCACACCCAACACAACGGTACACCAGACACCACGGCCAGGCCCACCATCTGCCTGAAATGCAGACCGGTCTACTGCCAAAATATCACACCCAACACAACGGTACACCAGACACCACGGCCAGGCCCACCATCTGCCTGAAATGCAGACCGGTCTACTGCCACAATATCACACCCAACACAACGGTACACCAGACCCACCATCTGCCTGAAATACAGACCGGTCTACTGTCATAATATCACACCCAACACAACGGTACACCAGACACCACGGCCAGGCCCACCATCTGCCTGAAATGCAGACCGGTCTACTGCCAAAATATCACACCCAACACATAACGGTACACCAGACCCACCATCTGCCTGAAATACAGACCGGTCTACTGTCATAATATCACACCCAACACAACGGTACACCAGACACCACGGCCAGGCCCACCATCTGCCTGAAATGCAGACCGGTCTACTGCCAAAATATCACACTCAACACATAACGGTACACCAGACCCACCATCTGCCTGAAATACAGACCGGTATACTGTCATAATATCACACCCAACACAACGGTACACCACACACCACGGCCAGACCCACCATCTGCCTGAAATGCAGACCGGTCTACTGCCAAAATATCACACTCAACACAACGGTACACCAGACCCACCATCTGCCTGAAATACAGACCGGTCTACTGCCAAAATATCACACCCAACACAACGGTACACCAGACACCACGGCCAGGCCCACCATCTGCCTGAAATGCAGACCGGTCTACTGCCAAAATATCACACCCAACACAACGGTACACCAGACCCACCATCTGCCTGAAATACAGACCGGTCTACTGCCAAAATATCACACCCAACACAACGGTACACCAGACACCACGGCCAGGCCCACCATCTGCCTGAAATGCAGACCGGTCTACTGCCAAAATATCACACCCAACACAACGGTACACCAGACACCACGGCCAGGCCCACCATCTGCCTGAAATGCAGACCGGTCTACTGCCAAAATATCACACCCAACACAACGGTACACCAGACACCACGGCCAGGCCCACCATCTGCCTGAAATGCAGACCGGTCTACTGCCACAATATCACACCCAACACAACGGTACACCAGACCCACCATCCCGAAAACAACCGGTCTACGCACAATATCACACCCAACACAACGGTACACCAGACACCACGGCCAGGCCCACCATCTGCCTGAAATGCAGACCGGTCTACTGCCAAAATATCACACCCAACACAAACGGTACACCAGACCCACCATCGCCAAATACAGACCGGTCTACTGTCACAATATCACACCCAACACAACGGTACACCAGACACCACGGCCAGGCCCACCATCTGCCTGAAATGCAGACCGGTCTACTGCCAAAATATCACACCCAACACAACGGTACACCAGACACACGGCCAGGCCCACCATCTGCCTGAAAGCGACCGGTCTACTGCCACAATATCACACCCAACACAACGGTACACCAGACCCACCATCTGCCTGAAATACAGACCGGTCTACTGCCACAATATCACACCCAACACAACGGTACACCAGACACCACGGCCAGGCCCACCATCTGCCTGAAACGACCGGTCTACTGCCAAAATATCACACCCAACACATAACGGTACACCAGACCCACCATCTGCCTGAAATACAGACCGGTCTACTGTCATAATATCACACCCAACACAACGGTACACCAGACACCACGGCCAGGCCCACCATCTGCCTGAAATACAGACCGGTCTACTGCCACAATATCACACCCAACACATAACGGTACCCCACCATCTCCACCCCCCAAAACCACCCAACACAACGGTACACCAGACACCACGGCCAGGCCCACCATCTGCCTGAAATGCAGACCGGTCTACTGCCAAAATATCACACTCAACACAACGGTACACCAGACCCACCATCTGCCTGAAATACAGACCGGTCTACTGCCAAAATATCACACCCAACACAACGGTACACCAGACACCACGGCCAGGCCCACCATCTGCCTGAAATGCAGACCGGTCTACTGCCAAAATATCACACCCAACACAACGGTACACCAGACCCACCATCTGCCTGAAATACAGACCGGTCTACTGCCAAAATATCACACCCAACACAACGGTACACCAGACACCACGGCCAGGCCCACCATCTGCCTGAAATGCAGACCGGTCTACTGCCAAAATATCACACCCAACACAACGGTACACCAGACACCACGGCCAGGCCCACCATCTGCCTGAAATGCAGACCGGTCTACTGCCAAAATATCACACCCAACACAACGGTACACCAGACACCACGGCCAGGCCCACCATCTGCCTGAAATGCAGACCGGTCTACTGCCAAAATATCACACCCAACACAACGGTACACCAGACACCACGGCCAGGCCCACCATCTGCCTGAAATGCAGACCGGTCTACTGCCAAAATATCACACTCAACACATAACGGTACACCAGACCCACCATCTGCCTGAAATACAGACCGGTCTACTGTCATAATATCACACTCAACACATAACGGTACACCAGACCCACCATCTGCCTGAAATACAGACCGGTCTACTGTCATAATATCACACCCAACACAACGGTACACCAGACACCACGGCCAGGCCCACCATCTGCCTGAAATACAGACCGGTCTACTGCCACAATATCACACCCAACACATAACGGTACACCAGACACCACGGCCAGGCCCACCATCTGCCTGAAATACAGACCGGTCTACTGCCACAATATCACACCCAACACAACGGTACACCAGACACCACGGCCAGGCCCACCATCTGCCTGAAATGCAGACCGGTCTACTGCCAAAATATCACACTCAACACATAACGGTACACCAGACCCACCATCTGCCTGAAATACAGACCGGTCTACTGTCATAATATCACACCCAACACATAACGGTACACCAGACCCACCAACTGCCTGAAATACAGACCGGTCTACTGCCAAAATATCACACTCAACACATAACGGTACACCAGACCCACCATCTGCCTGAAATACAGACCGGTCTACTGTCATAATATCACACCCAACACATAACGGTACACCAGACCCACCAACTGCCTGAAATACAGACCGGTCTACTGCCACAATATCACACCCAACACAACGGTACACCAGACACCACGGCCAGACCCACCATCTGCCTGAAATACAGACCGGTCTACTGCCACAATATCACACCCAACACATAACGGTACACCAGACACCACGGCCAGGCCCACCATCTGCCTGAAATACAGACCGGTCTACTGTCACAATAGCACACACAACACACCAAAGTGACGTAAATAGCCCTGATTGTGCACATGAAGTCCTGTGTGTGCAGCAGATAGAGGAGGGGAGGGGATGGACACTCACCGCCAGCCGCTATCAACGTCCATGAAGATGTATCCAGCAAGGAAGGCGAGCAGGAAGCCGATGGTGATGGCCGCCTCGTTGAGCGAGACCAGCATTCCGCGGCGGTGCGCGGGCGCGATCTCGGAGATGTAGATACATTCGCTGATGGCCGACAGCGACACGGCGAACCCCACCACCACCCTGAGGTCACGGATCGGGTCAGCTAACGGCGGGGACGCCAGCATACTGAGGTCACGGATCGGGTCAGCTAACGGCGGGGACGGCAGCATACTGAGGGTCACGGATCGGGTCAGCTAACGGCGGGGACGGCAGCATACTAGGGTCACGGATCGGGTCAGCTAACGGCGGGGACGCCAGCATACTGAGGTCACGGATCGGGTCAGCTAACGGCGGGGACGGCAGCATACTAGGGTCACGGATCGGGTCAGCTAACGGCGGGGACGGCAGCATACTGAGGTCACGGACCGGGTCAGATGACGGCGGAGACGCCAGCATACTGAGGTCACGGACCGGGTCAGCTAACGGCGGGAACGGCAGCATACTGAGGTCACGGACCGGGTCAGCTAACGGCGGGGACGGCAGCATACTAGGGTCACGAACCGAGTCAGATGACGGCGGAGACGCCAGCATACTGAGGTCGCTGGTTGGATTAGATCATGGCGAATGCCGGCACCATCACCACCCTAACGCCGAGGTCATACACCGACACACTGCGGTCTGAGGCTCGTTCACCGACACGCCGAGGTCATACACCGACACACTGCGGTCTGAGGCTCGTTCACCGACACGCCGAGGTCATACACCGACACACTGCGGTCTGAGGCTCGTTCACCGACACGCCGAGGTCATACACCGACACACTGCGGTCTGAGGCTCGTTCCCACACGCCGAGGTCATACACCACACACTGCGGTCTGAGGCTCGTTCACCGACACGCCGAGGTCATACACCGACACACTGCGGTCTGAGGCTCGTTCACCGACACGCCGAGGCCATACACCGACACACTGCGGTCTGAGGCTCGTTCACCGACACGCCGAGGTCATACACCGACACTTTTTGAGCTCGTTCACCGACACGCCGAGGTCATACACCGACACACTGCGGTCTGAGGCTCGTTCACCGACACGCCGAGGTCATACACCGACACACTGCGGTCTGAGGCTCGTTCACCGACACGCCGAGGTCATACACCGACACACTGCGGTCTGAGGCTCGTTCACCGACACGCCGAGGTCATACACCGACACACTGCGGTCTGAGGCTCGTTCACCGACACGCCGAGGTCATACACCGACACACTGCGGTCTGAGGCTCGTTCACCGACACGCCGAGGTCATACACCGACACACTGCGGTCTGAGGCTCGTTCACCGACACGCCGAGGTCATACACCGACACACTGCGGTCTGAGGCTCGTTCACCGACACGCCGAGGTCATACACCGACACACTGCGGTCTGAGGCTCGTTCACCGACACGCCGAGGTCAAACACCGACACACTGCGGTCTGAGGCTCGTTCACCGACACGCCGAGGTCATACACCGACACACTGCGGTCTGAGGCTCGTTCACCGACACGCCGAGGTCATACACCGACACACTGCGGTCTGAGGCTCGTTCACCGACACGCCGAGGTCATACACCGACACACTGCGGTCTGAGGCTCGTTCACCGACACGCCGAGGTCATACACCGACACACTGCGGTCTGAGGCTCGTTCACCGACACGCCGAGGTCATACACCGACACACTGCGGTCTGAGGCTCCACCGACACGCCGAGGTCATACACCGACACACTGCGGTCTGAGGCTCGTTCACCGACACGCCGAGGTCATACACCGACACACTGCGGTCTGAGGCTCGTTCACCGACACGCCGAGGTCATACACCGACACACTGCGGTCTGAGGCTCGTTCACCGACACGCCGAGGTCATACACCGACACACTGCGGTCTGAGGCTCGTTCACCGACACGCCGAGGTCATACACCGACACACTGCGGTCTGAGGCTCGTTCACCGACACGCCGAGGTCATACACCGACACACTGCGGTCTGAGGCTCGTTCACCGACACGCCGAGGTCATACACCGACACACTGCGGTCTGAGGCTCGTTCACCGACACGCCGAGGTCATACACCGACACACTGCGGTCTGAGGCTCGTTCACCGACACGCCGAGGTCATACACCGACACACTGCGGTCTGAGGCTCGTTCACCGACACGCCGAGGTCATACACCGACACACTGCGGTCTGAGGCTCGTTCACCGACACGCCGAGGTCATACACCGACACACTGCGGTCTGAGGCTCGTTCACCGACACGCCGAGGTCATACACCGACACACTGCGGTCTGAGGCTCGTTCACCGACACGCCGAGGTCATACACCGACACACTGCGGTCTGAGGCTCGTTCACCGACACGCCGAGGTCATACACCGACACACTGCGGTCTGAGGCTCGTTCACCGACACGCCGAGGTCATACACCGACACACTGCGGTCTGAGGCTCGTTCACCGACACGCCGAGGTCATACACCGACACACTGCGGTCTGTTCACATCATGGTTTGGCTACGGATATGAATCTGCACCGCAGTGTTAACATCATGGTTTCTCGTCAGGTGTGAGATGTCCAAACGAGTACGGTAGGATGTCGAAATCGCCATGGAAATAGTTCTTAAAAATTGTTAAGTCCTGCTAACCCAGTTTTGAAACAGTTAGTACGTATCACTGTTCACGTTTTGCGTGTTTTGAGAGGTACCTAATTTAGTGACACTGATATCAACGAAAACGATATAAACACCCATGCTATAAACCAGCATTGTATAACATAGCACATCATAGGTAATCGGCCCTTTATCTGGGATTGCGCTACGGGATGTTCGTTATCACGATCAGAAATAGGTTATGGTGAGCATAAGCATGATACTTGAAAACTGGATAGTTAGAAACAAGGAATGAAGACTTCAGAAACAAGCACCAAGAAGCACGATATCGATACTCCTTTGGGAAGGATGTCGATTCGGTTCTCAGTAAGTGGTATATTTCACCCTACTTGGCAAATAATGTATCACTGCTGTACCGTGACCGACGCTCATGCTTCTTGGACGAACAAGAAGCATCCCCACACTAACACAGCTTTTAGCATTGTGTGTCAAAAGAAAAAGGTAAGTCGCAGAAAAAAACTACTGGCTATAAAAACAAACAAAAAAAACACCAAGATCAGGACCACAGCAACACTGCTGACTCAGCCTGCACCATCTCACCGGCCTACCAGGACCACAGCAACACTGCTGACTCAGCCTGCACCATCTCACCGGCCCACCAGGACCACAGCAACACTGCTGACTCAGCCTGCACCATCTCACCGGCCCACCAGGACCACAGCAACACTGCTGACTCAGCCTGCACCATCTCACCGGCCCACCAGGACCACAGCAACACTGCTGACTCAGTCTGCAACCATCTCACCGGCCCACCAGGACCACAGCAACACTGCTGACTCAGCCTGCACCATATCACCGGCCCACCAGGACCACAGCAACACTGCTGACTCAGCCTGCACCATCTCACCGGCCCACCAGGATCACAGCAACACTGCCGGCGCTGGCCAGTATGCTGGCTCCCACCACGAACAGCACCGCGTTGATGATGATGGTCACCTTGCGGCCTACAGAGTCGATGATGATGCCTGCCAGACAGTGCCGATAATGATGGTGATATGATGGCGATGAGGACGACACCTTCATGACGCGACGCTCGTATGGTGACATTGTATCGATACAGCGCAACACAGATGGATTTTCGGCGTCCATTTGTCATGTTAAAGTGAAAAACTATGGCGAAAATTAGTGCACAGGATGGAACATGAAGCATACATCTCCTACAATACAAGTCAATCGACATGATAGGTGAAACAGGATGGAACATACAGCATGCATCTCATACAATACAAAAGCTAATCCACATAATCAGTGGAGCAGAGCATAAACAACACTGCTTGCAAGCAGACGCTTGATCACTGATTGTGGCAGTAAGGTATGCTTATCATGAGCAGGACGTTCTGGTAGCACCCACCGCCAAAGACGGAGGCCAGAAGTGCGCCGCCCATCAGACAGCTGACGACCGCCTCGCGCTCCGTGCAGCTGAGGCCCAGCTCGCGCTGCAGCTGCAGCAGCGCCACGCTGACCACGCCCACGTCGTAGCCGAACAGGAGACCGCCGGTGGCGGCCACCAGCGAGGCGGTCACCACCAGGCACGAGCCGACGCCGGCCGGCGGCGGGGGCGGCGGCGGCGGCAGTGGCGGCGGCGGCGCACCATTCAGGGCCGGCCCTGCACACGCGGCACACGTCACCGGAACGGTCGGCCAGCTGTCCGGGCCGACCGGCACACACAAGCGACACGGTCGTTGGACGGCCGCCGCCTGACTGATCAGGCGGCGCCACTGCCGCTGTCAGCCAGGGATACCGTCATAGTCTGCGTCGGCCGTGCGCTCTGCCAGGGCACGGCGTCAGACAGTCGTGACAGGCTCCAGTCACACTGCAGGCACCGACTGGTGCTGAGAATACACTGCCAGGGCACGGCGTCAGACAGTCGTGACAGGCTCCAGTCACACTGCAGGCACCGACTGGTGCTGAGAATACACTGCCAGGGCACGGCGTCAGACAGTCGTGACAGGCTCCAGTCACACTGCAGGCACCGACTGGTGCTGAGAATACACTGCCAGGGCACGGCGTCAGACAGTCGTGACAGGCTCCAGTCACACTGCAGGCACCGACTGGTGCTGAGAATACACTGCCAGGGCACGGCGTCAGACAGTCGTGACAGGCTCCAGTCACACTGCAGGCACCGACTGGTGCCGAGAATACACTGCAGCGGTCCACCGAAGGACGACGCCCTGCTAACCACGGCGTCAGACAGCCGTGACAGGCTCCAGTCACACTGCAGGCACCGACTGGTGCCGATAATACACTGCAGCGGTCCATCGAAGGACGACGCCCTGCTAACCTCTGGCTAGCTGGGTCTCCTCTATGCTATTCTTATCTATGTTGTTCCTACATGTTAGGCCCCCATCAAAACCTTCTAGATACTGCTGCTCCATATATTGTTCATTTCAGCCTCTCAACACATGCTGTGTATTGGCAACAATGGAAACTGCACGATGATGACTGTTTTTTTTCCATTGTTATTGAGGACGACCATAAACACTGATAATAATGATCATAAAAATAGAGACATTCAGGGAAGTACAATTGCTTATCCCCCCCCCTCCCCAAACCTATCCAAAAACGAATACTTTACAGGTATATCGTTTGCTTGCTATTTTTCAACATCGTAGATAGGATTCAGACTGACTATGTCACGGGAAATCTCTATCGGAGATTAAACACATGGCGGTCGGTTTTCCAAAGTTGTGGAGAAATGTTTGTCTGTATGTCTGTGTGTATGCGCTGCTTGGAAGCATGCTGTGCCCCAACACGGCCGGGCGAATTTCACTGAAATTGTCACACGTGATGTGCCGGTTCGGCGGACAGATTATGGCGGTGGTTTCTGGTTGCGCGGGTCACGTGGTCACGTGCCACGTGCCGTCAACTGGGGCCATGTCGACAGCAGCTAACCAGGGCCACAGCACATACCACAAGTGACACGAATGTGAAACTTTGTGGAAACACGCGCCCGATAGGGAACTACGTGTTTTATGGTCGGCGGCCGGGTGCGCTGTACCGTGTGACCGTCAGGCGCGTGCATCTGTTTTCAGTGGGGCACCTCCGTGCCGAGAGTGGGGCATACTAGAGCTATAAAATTCGGTGAGCGAGTAGCCCGCCATCGGGGCTATCCGGGCACGAGCGAGTAGCCCGCCATCGGGGCTATCCGGGCACGAGCGAGTAGGCCGTCATCGGGGCTATCCGGGCAGGGGTGGACGAAGCGTGCCGCATGCCATGCGCTCAAGACTCGCGCGACACCTGCCTTTCTGTTTAACATGGGACTGGGGCTCTTTCTGACGAAAAACGCGACGGACAGATACTGGTGCCCGACTCGGCTCACATCGCAGATGAGGGATGTGACACCACGTCAAAGCCCAGTGTTTGCTATCCTTTGGGCACAATTTCAGTGCGATGGGATCAACAAGCTGCACGAGAGCGACACAGATGCTATGGGAGAACGGATCGCGCCGAAATCATCTGTCATCAATTGGTTCCGCATGTAAAACGTGGATTTTTACATCGGAATATAACCAATTTTAGTGCGCCAAATCGACTCGGTTTCAACTCGCACAGCTCGAGAACAAATTGACCGATCGACACCAAACCGACATCACGGTGTAGCCAAGACATCTCTAAGCTCGTCCGTGCGAACAATTTTGCCACACGTGGCACGTGCGTCCGGGGGAGGGGTGTAAATAAAAGGTGGCCGCTTTTTTAACGTTTTTCACGATTGCGTCTGGTGCTGGAAAACGGCTAAAGATGACGATACGCCGTTGCCTGCATTACCCAGTTCCCTGTACCAGCTACACTTTTCCCATTGACTATGGGCACCTGCCGCATGCCATGGGTCAACCATCGCGACGACAGTGGAGTGTCGTGACCCACAAAACAGGATCTGCTTCCCATCCCGTCAACGTCCCTGTCAGGCCACACTTCGTATGAAAAGTGATAGGCATGTAAAAAGACAAAGACAAAGACAAAGACGTATATTCGGGCCATCCACAATAAACTCGTGGGTATTATAGCCTACTGTCGAGTTTTAAAACAAATTTCACAAGAAAAATGGCTGTCGCAGGCACACATAAAAACATATAACAATTCACCATATCAGCGGCACGGAAAGAGTCAGCAAGTATGGTAAAAGGTCAGCAAGTATGATGATAAGTCAGCAAGTATGATAAGAGGTCAGCGAGTATGATAAGAAGTCAGGAAGTAGATCAGATCAATTTGACCGGTCCCATGCACAAATGCCGCTTAAGGCGACGACCAAACGTGGGAACTGGCAGTTTCCTCAGTTCGTGTGGCAGTTCATTATACAGGGCAGGACCACTGGAACACAAACGGCGCCTGCCCATCTCTGTTCGCGACCTGGGGACGTATAGGTCCCGGTCCTGACGGGTGTGGCGGTCACGGTGCTCGGCGACTGTTGAGATGGTGCCCGCTAATGAAGCCGGCTCCTGCAGTCAGCGCACCATGTGAAGTAGGCACAGCGTGTAATATGAGGCCAAGTTCTCAGCGTTCATCCAGCCAAGACGCTCTAACTGATCCGTGACGTGGTCAAAAATGATTAAGAATAACAAATCCTCTTTTTTTAATAAGATTTTTTAATAAATTTTTAAATATTTAATATTTTAATATTTAATTTAATAAATTTTTTGATCCTATTTTACTTAATAATATGAGCATTTGGTTACTTTTTATAATCATCTTCAATTCAACTATGCTCAACACAGCTCTCCGCGACATGGTCAAATTTAGTTCGTCCGAAAATATCCTCTGTTCCATAGTTGATTTTTTTTTTAATCCGAGACGTATTATTTTTGGTACTATTTCCATACACCGACATGCAGTACCGGATCTGAGAGGGGACCAAGGCATTGACGATCACCGAGCTGACAGATGGTGGCAGGTGACCTCTGAGATGCGACAGACCGGCCAAAGCTCCGAAACATCGTCTGGTAATGGTAGAAACATGCCAGTCCCAGCTGAGGGTGCGATCAAAAGTGAGCCCTAGGTTTTTACTTCGGAACAGGGGAGCAATTGTTGATCGCGAAACGTTACAGTGAAGTTGGGGAGATTGCGCAAATTTTGTTGGCTACCAAAGACCATAAGCTAGGCTTTCTCTGCATTTACTTTTAGACCGCTACCGCGGAACCAAACGACGAGGGACGCCAGGACGTGTTCCAACTCGGCAGCGACACTTTGGATGCGAGTTGTGTTGCCGGTGACCAAAATGTGAGTGTCATCTGCAATCAATCTGCAATCTGCAATCTGCAATCATCTGCATACAAATTTGTGTGTCATCATTTGTGTCATCTGCATACTGAACGACTACTGCGCCTTGAGCGAACAGACTGAGGTCGTTGGCGAAGACGCAGTAGAGCAAAGGGCCGAGATCTGCGCCTTGAAAAAACTCTGATTTTGTTTGGAAGTGGCACAGATTTTAAGCTGCGACTCAGACTGTCAGTGAGGCTGACACTCTGGGTATGGTCTTTCAGATAGGTCGAAAACCATGAAATGTCAATACCGTGCTGGCGTAATTTTGTCCAGAGTTTTGAATGGTCTTCACATCAAGGCATTTACTCAAGTCCAGGAGGCAAAGGAGGGACATCTCGCCACGATCATTGGCCGATAGGATCTGGTCGGATATGGATATCAGCGCGGTCTCCGTTGAGTGACGGGTGCGGAAACCATGCTGGGTAGGAGAGAAGAGGTGGTTGTTGGATAGGTAGGCGTAGAGCTGCTGGTGGACTGCACGCTCCACAATTTTGGCAATGATCGGGACAATAGAGATGGGCCGGTAGTTGGATGGGCTGGTAGGGTCACCGGATTTAAAGATGGGATAAACTATGGAGTGCTTCCAGGAGATGGGGACGTCGGCAGTGGTGAGGCTGGAGTTGACCAAATGCAGAAGCACACTGCCTCGTCCCCTGCACAGGCGGATCAGCTGTGCGATGAGCTGTGCGATGAGCTGTGCATGCCAAACACGATGGCGCGCAGCTCGGAGAGGGACAGTGGCACAAGGCAGAATGCACAGGCAACCACTCGCTGCAAACGACAGGCCAGGCTCGGGGAGGCATCTTGGCCAGCAATGCGCGGTCCAACGCCAACAACATAATCGTTTAGCTGGTCAGGCGTAGCGTCAGGAGCCCTACGATGGCACTTGGCATCGCCCACGGTGGACCGAATGCACCGCCATATGCTCCCTCGTCCGCTCTCATGGATACGCCTCTGCACATCGTCAAGGGTGTCGAGTCGAATGGCAGAGTGTACCTGTATGTTGAGCTCGCCGTAAACAGCAGAGTCGTGACCTGAGTAACGCAGCGCCTCCCAGCGGCGGGCCACGATATCTCTGGTTCTGTCAGACAACGCTGGGGCGCTAGGGTTTCGAATGCGCAACGGCCTAACTGGGGCGTGTCGGTAAAAAATCGGCAAAAAGCGACACAGGAAAGCGTTCCACTTCAACGTGTCTGTCTGTAAATAAAACACTCTCCGTCAATCCCCACACATCAGGTCACGATACAAAGCAGTTTGGTCAATCCGGCGCAAGATACGAGATTGCACGGTGCGACTCTCAGGACGGCAGCGAGGAACATCGATAAAAACGCGAACAAATTTGTGCGGGCTAAAATGGCAAAATCGCGAACCACAGCGTGTGACAAGAAGACAATTCGCTATAAAAACATCCAGTGGGAAACCGCTTGAATAAGTAGGTGTCGTTACAAATTGATACAGCGAGTATTCAGACAAAAAATTGCTCAACATATTTTTCGCAGTCACCATCAGGCTTTGTAAGATCGCAATTTAGGTCGCCGCAGATAATCACTTTACACGAAGGGTGATCAATGCAAAGCCGTTCTTATCGGGACTCTAGATCGGAGAAGTCCGCCTTTAAGCCTGCAACATTGCGCCGGGACGGCGGTAGACTGTGGCGAGGATGAACCTCTGCTTGTCATCCGGCTTCACCACGGTCCACAATGACTCGATCCTGCTGTTGGGTCGTGGTTGCACAGTCACTTCGAGCGGTGTCACGCTTATGCCGTCCCTGACGGCCACGGCCACACCACCAAAGCCTCGTTTGTCCGGCCGGTCCGCTCGGCAGAGTTGATAGCCCGGCAGAACCAGCAGACGGTCTGGTGTAGCAGGCTTAAGTCAGGTCTCGTTAAGTGCCATAACTATCATACTTGAGTTGGCTGAGCTCGAGAGACAACTTGGGCAATTTCTGTTTCAGACTCTGGATGTTTATGACACCAATCAGCAGAACAGACTTGCCTCTCGCACGACAATCCCACCGATGCGCCCCTTTGCTCCCGCGGCGCCGGGCTCCGGGCGCGCGTCTGCCACGCCTGGTCCTGCGTGGGCGGACGCCCGGATCAGCAGAGTGGACGCCCCGGACGGGCCCGCCCGAGGCCATCACTTGGTCAGCTGGTGACCGTCTGCCACGCCTGCTCCTGCGTGGGCGGACGCCCGGATCAGCAGAGTGGACGCCCCGGACGGGCCCGCCCGAGGCCATCACTTGGTCAGCTGGTGACCGGCCACGGCCGACCTCAAGGTCGTCCGGACCGCCACAGCTCCTGCGCTGACGACCGGCCGACCGCAGCGGCCGACTCACGGGCATGACAATAACCACCAGGGTATGCAGAACAGCGTGGACGAGCAAGCGCAGAAGGTCACGATGAGATGACACGGTGATGATGCAGAAGAGCCATAGCCCCAACTGTTGTGATTCCCACGATACCTTTAGATTTTCACCATCGAAAATTATTTTCCTACAATCAAGGCTTCCCTGAAACATTAACAAACATCATTTTCAGCCTTATTAGCCAGCTCATTGCATCGATGGATTGTTGAGTTTCCTGGAGCCAATTTCATCAGTCGAAAATTATAGGGTCGTACGCGCTATCACGCCAGCCAAGCTACCGTGGAAAGGATTTTATGGGTGAATATAACTTACGATGCATACAGGGAAATGCAGCTGTGTTATGGGAGTATGGAAATTAAGCTGGGAAGGGGCAAGATACATCAGATCAAATGGGGTCTGCTTAGGTCAGGTCAGGTCATGTTAGTTAGGTCATGTTAGGTTAGGTTAGTGTAGCTTAGCAAATGTTGTGTTACCCCGGTTCAGATGAACTCATGGAGGGGGTGGGGTAGCTTGCACGGTCTATACGTTATCTATGCATTGATGTATTTGTACGATTTTGAACGCATCAAAATGGTAGTGGGGTTGGTGTGCATCTAATTAGTTAGTCAGTTACTTGGGTTTTAGGGCGCGTCAACTACTGTTGTCATCTTGCACCCAAGGTGTGCATATAGTATTTATAAAAAGAGGGTCTCCTCACCACAGTGCTCCACCACATCTAGCTGTGAAGCATCTCCAAAGTTGTCTAGCAGAATGGCCGTATCCTCCTCTTCAAGCATCGCAAATATTTAGAGTGATTGTATCCGAATGCTTCAGTACGAGGTATACACAAATTGCATCCTGAAATGACAACAAACACACACATGAGAAGCGATCGCGACAGGTGTGATGCATGCGCTATACATATCTGCAGGCTGCATGGCGACAAAGTAATGCGTAGTTGTGTTATTACAGATGTTGGGTACGCTTTCTGTACCGAGTAGCTAAGTCTGAGAAAAATGCTTAGTCCTGGAATCACACTGGTAGCGGCTACCATTCAGCGCAGGAAGAACCATGCATTAATTTTGTTTCAGAGCCACACTTATTGGCATGTCAATTGCCAGTATTAAATAGTACATGAAAGCATGGACGTCACCACGATGGGAACGAGGGACGAGTCTCCCCCCCCCCCACA
>JAOTOM010002834.1:57500-62500 GCA_034440615.1 Ashinkailepas kermadecensis | reverse complement strand
CTGTGTATTTGAAGCTATTTGAGTAAATTTGATGTTATATTATTTGTGAAATGACTATTGGGATATACCTAGGTAGGTACTTCAACTTCAACTGCTTATATGTTGGACAGCTGTCATTTCACAAAGAAATAAACATTATTATCAATTTTATTCAAATAACATCAGAACACAGCAGAAAAAACTTTGACCCAAAAAAATGTTCTAGGGGCTTCTTCTATCTAGGTATTTATATTTAATTTCTAGTACATACAAATGCAACCCTCGCATGTACCCAGTAGGATTTGTGCTTTGTAATAATAGATCAGAAGAAAATTGTACATGTAGGTAGGAGCCTACTTACATACTAGGTGGGTACAGATTATTGTGGGCATTCATCCTGGTGTCGTATCACTCATAAATACTGGTAAATTTACAGATCAAGGTAACTTGATTTTTACCTTTTTGCAATGCCATGCTTTTTCATGTGATTAAAATTATGCAGCCACTCATTTTCTCTGCAAATGATTACTTTTAAGTTAACAATAGTCAATACAATTGATGATGTCATAGGTGTGATACTGAGGAAATGTGCTGCAATATTAATTGTATTTTATGAGTTAATGATACAAACATCTACATATCTTAATGGGGTGGTCCAGGCTGTGGCTTGTCCATTTGTACCTCAATGGTATCAGACTGACAAGCACAGAGCTCTGACTGCAGCTTATAAAGCTTTGATGCTCCAAGAAGGAAATTATGAATCTTGTGGCCATATAATTCCTTCAAGAACAAATACTGACCATGGAACAACTTGGGCAAATAACCTTGCTGGAAATGACATAGTGTTGTTAGAAAAATTATAAACTTGTGTGATTGTCCTCAAAAGAAATCTTAATCATTTTGTGAGGTAGGTATTGGAGTGCAACCAATACACAGGGAAGCCATCCTTACACTGGTATGAGTGGCTGCATGTTGCTCAATCGAGAATTGAAGAATTGCATATGAATAGACAAATGAAAAAATAACTTAACCTAGCTGAACCTAGACTAAGATAACAAAGCATAAGAAACATAATAGGTATATTACAACATAATATAGTCTAACCTAAACTAACCAGAACCACCAGAATCTTCCAAACAATCTTTTCTGCCAATATAACATTAAAACTTTGCAAACATTGCTAGAGCTGCTATTAACACCAACAGCATCCCAAGGATTGGTTATTGGTTTTATGACACCTCGACGGTTGAGTCATGTAGCGTCCCCAATCTCTCACGCTGATTGGTCGCGGGCGAAGAGTAGCGACAGATGAGACTCCAACCCACAACCTTTTGATTGTGAGATGAGCATCTTACCCCTAGACCACTCGTCCCCAGCATCCCAAGGAACTTCCGGTCTTAACGAAAGGTTGGAACTATTCAGTCTGGAATGAATGTGGAATTACACCCAAAACATAAGGTTTTTTAGGTGAAAGAGTATTGAGTTGAGTGTATGAAGTGTTGAATTCTTCTTTATCATGTCTGTGACACACATTATCTGTGACACACTGTGACTGTAATTATCTGTGACACACGGATAATTACATGAATAGCTATATTTGTAGTGAAGATTATGATCGTGTATTTCTTTGCCAACTGAAAAGCAAATATTTGCGGAGAAAATGAGTGGTCGCATCAGTTATCTGTGACTGTAATTATCTGTGACACACAGATAATTACGTAAATAGCTATATTTGTAGTGAAGATTATGATCGTGTATTTCTTTGCCAACTGAAAAGAAAATATTTGCAGAGAAAATGAGTGGTCGCATCCTTCTAATCGCGTTAAAAACCTTATATTCGAGAAAAAAAAATCAAAATAATCAAGTTACCTCGATCTGCAATAATACTCATATACTACCTACCTAGGTACATGCTACATTTGTATTGTTACAAACCTATAAATGGCTACACTAAGTAAACAAGACACAAATAATTTTTAAAATAACTAATTTTTAATCATCTCATCGTCCTATAGCACCTATTCTGCCATCGACTTACCACCACCAACACACCCTAAGCATGCACAGTTGTTTATGCTCCTTCAGCAGCGAGGAAATTGTGAAAAGGCACGAACGCGACAGACTCACCATCAAGCTTTATACAAATGACGTCAATCCAATTTAGTTGAATTTTATCTGTCATCAACTTCTGTGTAATATCTGCTAACTGAATCACCCTTGGCTATTTTGCTCCTGAATATTTGTTGTGGTATTTTTATGAATATTCAGCGTGAAGCTGAAACTATACGTCATTAACTTCACTGAATATGACTGGGTCTATTGGCAGCACTCTCGGATGCCCAAAAATCCGTCACGTAAGTAAAACCCTTGATATGTTGCAAGCTAAATACGAAATGAGTCAGGGAGTCCCCTTAAGCCGAGTGATTTAGATCAGACCAGTAAAAAAAAAGAGTCAGGGATATATCCCTGCCGCCGGACGCAACAGCCACCTGTTACAGATTGCTTAACTGCTCTTTCGGTTAGCCTTCTCCCTGGACGATATGAGTATGATAATGTGAACCTTCTTCGTGCCGACTTCCCCGGCGTTCGTCTCTACACGTGCTACAAGATCTCAACCTCTCTCAGCTTGTCCGACTGCCGACCCATCTGCAGCCGACGGCAACACTGCTGGACCATATCATCACCAATGTACCGGATCTGGATTCGGCCATTCAGCTGCCGCTTGTGCCGATTGCTGACCATCAAACAATCATTGTGCGCGTGCCCCCTTCCGCGGGCCACGGTGTCGCCGGGCGTCCTTCACCGCTCACCCTTGGCACAAGATTAACTGGGACGCCCTGTGTCTCCATTTCGTGTAGACAGACTGGAACCGTATATACTGTGCTCTTATCTGGGTAGTAATCACATGCTTGCCTCCTCCCAGTATGCCTGCAGGGCGTGTCATTCGACGAAAGACGCCCTGGTCGACGCTGTCGAGTGGATCACACGTCGTGTTGACACTGGCCACATCGCTTCTGTCATCTCCATCGATCTGAGCAAATCATTCGACAGCGTCGACCATGGTATCCTCCTGCAAAAGCTGCAGTGGTACGTCGTCGGCCCGAGGTGGCTCCACGGCTACCTCACTGACTGACGGCAGGTGGTGAGGGGCTCTTCATCCCTTTCGCCATTCAATGATGTCCCTCAGGAATCCCTGGTCGGTCCTTTGCTCCTTAGCATCTTCACGAATGACTTGCCGGTCTACCTTCCATACGACTGTCTAGTATCATATGCCGATGACACCCAGCTGCTAGATTGCACATCCTGACGACTTGCCTGTTCCGCAGTGCCGGCAGGAGAAGATCATTCTGGTTATTCTGTCCTACTTCATATCCAACTCCTTGAATATGAACCTAACTAAAACCACCCTACTCCTTGTCGGCACGGCCCACTCCCTCAAGAAAGCCACATCCCACCAACTGAATATTAGCAATCACGTCCTAACCCCCTCACCATTCGTTAGGATGCTGGGGTTACCATCGGTCATTCGGGTCTGGGATCGTCTCTGCGGCTCGCCGTCGTGATCAAATCTCGCCGACAGTAGCAACGCTGGGCTGGCGTAGTGTCCGTAACATCGCTTCCCACCGCGATAGCATCGCCTTGTTAAGAGCCCTGAATGATCCGCGGGTCTGGGAAGCGATCCGTTCGCTGTTCAGGCGGCGGTCGGATGTCTCCCGGCGCTCCACCCGTGCGACAGTGGCTGGGGCGCTGGAGCCACCGACTTTCCGCCTCAGCATGTCCCGCAGAGCGTTCTTCCGGGCAGTCTCGGCCTGGAACCTGGTGCCGCCGATCACTGCCTGGTAACGCGTTGCCGTTTAATTTACGGTTTAATTGACGTTGCCAACGGATCTGCCGGTAGTGACTCGGACCTCAAACGCATCACAGGCGAATACCAGCCGGGGTACATGTACGGAAATGTAAAGACATCAGACAGGTAACCCATTGCGCCCTATAATCTCGCAAATGCCACTCCTGACTTACCACTTCGCAAAACGTCTGAACGCTGTGCTATCTCCATAATTTCTGCTTACGTACGCGCTGGTCATCCAGTTAATTTAATGATCTCGTACGCTCGAACAGCGACAGGGCATGCTGGCTTCACTGGATGTAACAAACCTCTTTGCCAATGTGTCAGTCGAGCGTACTATCGCCATTTCATGTGACTACGCCTATCGGCATATTGAACTCACCCCACCTGCCATCCCAGAGACCGTGATGGCCATCATACTCAGACTCTGCACCACTAAAGCTCCCCGTGGTAACCTTTACTACCAAACAGATGGTATTTCCAAGGTGTTACCCCAATGTGTGCTGCTTGCCCAAGCATTTATGTGTTGGGTTGAACACCAGGTTCTGTCAGCTAACAACAGCCCCCACATACAATGCAGATGCATAAATGACATCCTGGTCGATATACCTGACACATCCTCCCTCCAGAACCTTCACTCCCGCTTGCAAAGCGTATCAGGGCTAATTTTCACCATAGAGAAGAACGTATGCAACAAAATCGGTTGTCTAGACATTAGCATCAACACATCCTCAGGCGCTTTTGTCACAAACGTTTTCCGGAAACAAACGGACACCGGAAAATGTCTTCGCGGCAGAAGTGAGTGTCCAGACAGGCATAAGGTCGGTGTCATAAGAGCCCATGTGCACAAGACCATTAAGCACTTCTCATCTTGGCAGTTGGTGACCCATGAGCTTAAACGCGTCAAGCAAATCCTGAGTGACAATTTCTACTCGGTTTCTGCCATAAACCGAGAAATCAGGAGAGCACTTGACACATACAGAGCACAAATACCTGCTTCCAACCCAATGGGCACAACACACCATCTTTACTACCGCAACACCATGAACCCTGGCTGGAAACAGGATGAGGAAACGCTCAAGTGCATCATTAAGGATAACTGCACCCCCACTAACACCCAGGACAAACTGGCGCTATTCATATGCGCCAGTACCGCAGCCCAGCAACGTCTAAC
>JAOTOM010002834.1:0-55000 GCA_034440615.1 Ashinkailepas kermadecensis | reverse complement strand
CTCTCTCTCTCTCTCTCTCTCTCTCTCTCTCTCTCTCTCTCTCTCTCTCTCTCTCTCTCTCTCTCTCTCTCTCTCTTCCTCTGCCTGTCTGTCTGTCTGTCTGTCTGTCTGTCTGTCTGTCTGTCGACGAGATAGACTGAGAACTGTGTGCACGCTGTGTGACCTGCCTATGATTACCTTTCGTCACCAACAAACTTTGCTGGACGGTATACCAAATTTTACGCTCATAAAAACTAGACAAAATTATAATCGCATGGTACAGCGGACCGTTACTAAAATCTAATCTGGTAAGGTCAACCCTCAGCATCCCCACTTGCCCTTCAGGTAACAAAAAATGCCACACATGTGGCAATGGCCTGAAAGGAAGATGTCGAGTAAAAAATGCAGTGTATAAGGTGACGCGCATCACTCGTCCGTGCGCTCGCTATGTTGGGGAAACGATTCGCCCAGTAAGGGAAAGATTTAATGAGCATTTGGGAGATGCACGTCTCCGGCGTCCCTTCACTCCCCTAGGCGAACACATGGCTGAACATCACCTCAACATGAACCATCCGGAAACCAATGAAAATGTCAATATAGATATCCTAGGCATGGCGAAAGACGGTGCGGACTTAAAAATCTTAGAATCCCTGTTTATTCGTGAGCTGAAACCAAGTATGAATTCCCACCCATCGTAATGGCATGTATCGTAGGTTATCAGTTTTACCGATGTTTTGAGTGTGGCTGAAAAATTATCGCGTACGCAGGGTCTTAGAGAACTGCCCTTAGAGAAAGGCCAATGAATTGCATATTGATGTGTGTAAACGGTATAACCTTGATGTCACAACTATGTACACTCTGCCGCCAGGTAGACGCGTTCGTGTCGCGACGGCTTTCACCTGCCGTCCATGTATATGCATGTGTACGTTAGGTTTTTTCCTTTTTGGCGTTTGTAAGTGGGTGACTTTTCTCTTCTTCGCTTTTTTTCTCGCTGTGGATGTGGTTAATGGATTTTGTCAAGATTTGTGCCTGCAGCAATTTGAATTTTCGACCTGTTCGCCGATCGCAACGAGTGCATTGTTTGACAATGGCCTATGGCCGAAACTTCACAATATATATTTACAATTTTTCTAACATTGAGTCGTTCCTGGATCTTGAAGATCAACTTAGCTTTTAATATATCCACAATGATTGACCAGGAAATACGGGCATTTCTGAACTATGTACATTTTCATTGTTTTCATTTTGCAGATGTTATCCATGTCAGATATCAAATTGATGCAGTATGACGGCAGCAGTCATTGCACCCTAAAGCGCCAGTAACCAGACCCGCAATTTTCGCCAATAACCTGACCCTAAAATAGCGTCAGTAGCCAGACCAGCAAATGGCGTTGATAACCGGACGAGCAAATGACGCTAATAACCAGACCCGCGCAGGCGCCAGTAACCAGACCAGCAATTGGTGCTAATAACCAGACCCGCACAGGCGCCAGTAACCAGACCAGCAATTCGCGCTAATAACCAGACCAACACAGGCGCCAGTAACCAGGCCAGCAATTGGTGCTAATAACCAGACCAGCACAGGCGTCAGTAACCAGACCAGCAAATGGCGCTGATAACCAGACCAGCACAGACGCCAGTAACCAGATCAGCAAATGGCGCTTCAGGTGTTAATATGTTGCGCAGTCAATATTTTGCCTGTGGATATGTTGCGGAGTCAATATTTTATCTGTCGTTATGTTGCGGAGTCAATATTTCGCTTGTCGATATGTTGCCGAGTCGATGTTTGTATGTCGATATATTGTGCGCCGATGCTATGTTCATCACCCAATAGATCTGGTTGCCCGTCCTCCCCCTAACCCCCGTTCTCCAGCACACACATTCCGGCCACATACAGTACGGCTACGTCAGTGTCTCTGAGTACACGGATCAGCTCACCTCCGCTCAGTGCCACGTACATTATGTAGGTGCACATCTCTGCTCTGCCTCTGCATCCTGCCAGTGGTGCTGATCACGCTGGTGACGGTCAAGAGCCGTGACAGCCAGCTGCAGGCGGGGTAGAGCGCGTTACTGACGAACTGTCGCCGGCTAAGCACGTTCGACGTTCATACTCCTATGCTTGTTGTGTTCTTCTCTACTACTTGATAATCATATTGGCCCGAGGTGGCACTAACTAAACTGAGCTGGATGTAGTTTGAGCGGAAGAAGTAGACTCTGCTGGATGTAGTTTGAGCGGAAGAAGTAGACTCCGCTGGATGTAGTTTGAGCGGAAGAAGTAGACTCCGCTGGATTGGCGGCCGGATTAACATTGACTCGCGGTGACGGAATTGGTGTCGACTGGGCGGCCACGATCGTGATGTATTTCTCCAGCACGTCTCCGTTCCGTGCCGGCGGTGACGGAGCTGGTGTCGACTGGGCGGCCACGATCGTGATGTATTTCTCCAGCACGTCTCCGTTCCGTGCCGGCGGTGACGGAGCTGGTGTCGACTGGGCGGCCACCATCGTGATGTATTTCTCCAGCACGTCTCCGTTCTGTGCCGGCGGTGACGGAGCTGGTGTCGACTGGGCGGCCACGATCGTGATGTATTTCTCCAGCACGTCTCCGTTCTGTGCCGGCGGTGACGGAGCTGGTGTCGACTGGGCGGCCACGATCGTGATGTATTTCTCCAGCACGTCTCCGTTCCGTGCCGGCGGTGACGGAGCTGGTGTCGACTGGGCGGCCACGATCGTGATGTATTTCTCCAGCACGTCTCCGTTCCGTGCCGGCGGTGACGGAGCTGGTGTCGACTGGGCGGCCACGGCCACGATCCTGATGTATTTCTCCAGCACGTCTCCGTTCCGTACCGGCGGTGACGGAGCTGGTGTCGACTGGGCGGCCACGATCGTGATGTATTTCTCCAGCACGTCTCCGTTCTGTGCCGGCGGTGACGGAGCTGGTGTCGACTGGGCGGCCACGATCGTGATGTATTTATCCAGCACGTCTCCGTTCCGTGCCGGCGGTGACGGAGCTGGTGTCGACTGGGCGGCCACGATCGTGATGTATTTCTCCAGCACGTCTCCGTTCTGTGCCGGCGGTGACGGAGCTGGTGTCGACTGGGCGGCCACGATCGTGATGTATTTCTCCAGCACGTCTCCGTTCTGTGCCGGCGGTGACGGAGCTGGTGTCGACTGGGTGGCCACGGCCACGATCGTGATGTATTTCTCCAGCACGTCTCCGTTCCGTGCCGGCGGTGACGGAGCTGGTGTGGACTGGGCGGCCACGATCGTGATGTATTTCTCCAGCACGTCTCCGTTCCGTGCCGGCGGTGCTCGACAGGCTCGTCGTGCTGCTCGACACGACCAGGGTGAAAGTTCATGCACACCTTCCGCGATCGCAGTTCACGGCTGTACATGGACGGAGCTGGAAATTTATATGTTGGAGAGGATGGCACTTGGTCTGGAGCGAAGCCATTTATCTGGAAGGGAGGCGCCCTTCTACTCTAAGGGGCACCACCAGCTGCAAAACTCGTTGAAAGGGGTGTGAGGTGGGGATTCGCGGGAAAAAATTAGACTAATTGAATTCAAAGATTATTTCTCGTCTTCCCACATTTTTTGTTCGAATAAAAATATGGATGCGCCGCTAAGACTTGATGGACCTCATCCTTTTGGTTTAATATGAACCTTAATTGGCTACCGCACGTATGTGCTGGGCCGGCGTTCTTCTTTTGGGCCAATTGCGTGTTTTGCATCTTCTCGTATATTTTAGAGCCCAAGCGCCAACGTTTAAGGTTTTGCTGCTCTTTGTGGACCTGCGGTGCTCTTGAGGAACCGGCGCGTTTTCGAAGGTACCGATGTATTTGTTTAGTGCCCGGTGTGTTTTTGTTGTGTTGTACCATCTCGCTTTTTTGCGGGATTTCTTACTTATGCTATTTTTGCGGCTCCGGTGTGTCTTAAGGGCCTTCGGTGTGTCTTCGAGGACTCGCGGTGTGCATATTCAGGGCACCAGCTCATATTTTAAGGCATAAGGCTGTCGCTTTTTGCGAGACTCGGTGCACTTTCGAGAGACCTGGTGTGTTTTCGGCCTCCCGATGTGCTTTTGAAGTTCCGCTGTGATTCTTTGGGACACCGAAGCCAATGTTTGGACCCAGCGTGATTTGTTTGGGGATCCGGCGCGATTTCTGGAGCCCCGGAGCGATTTTTCTGACTGATGCGCGAGGTTCCGGGCCCGATGCGAGTCCTCTCAGCTTGACACGATTTTCGGGACCTCTTCTGAATCTTTGGGATCCCGAATATCTTTTCCGGGTTCCGCCGTGTATTTTTTTCAGACACTCGGGTATCATATTTGCTTGCCCCGCCGCGATTTTGTAAGTGCCAGTACGTTTTTGGGCACTATGCGATTTTTGGGGCCTAGCGTGCGATTTGTGTTCCTCCAGAGCGATTTTCGGACCTGGACGTATATTTCTCTAGATACCTGCTTATTTCCGTGAGCTCCGGTTTAAATTTTTCTGGTCCTGGTGTGACTTGTGTTGTTCCGCTGTATTTAATTGGGCCTGATGACATTTCTGGGGTCCTGCCGAAAATTGTCCGGATCCCGGCGCAAACTTTCGGGCCCCGGCGCAAGTTGTCGGAGCCCTGCCGCGAGTTGTTGGGGCGCCGGCACGAATTGTTGGGACCCCGACCCGAGTTTTCTGGGTCAGACACGATTTTCTGAGAGCTATTCTGATTTCTTCGAAGACCGGGTCGTTTTTCTTGGGACCCGGTATGGCTTTTCAGAGTCCCAGCTAAATTGCCGCGCCCCAGCGAAATATTGGTGTGGCCCAACACGCCTTTTCAGGGTTGTACGCGATATTTGCGGCATATTGGGCGATTTGTGATTTTGATTTTCCGAAGCCGAAGTTATTTTACGGTGTCCGGCTTAATTTTGCTTCGCTCCAGCTTGATATTCTTCTGATCCTGGTAAGACTCTTGGAACACTGGCGTGATTTTGTGGGAAGCCCCGGCGCGATGTGTCGGGCCCTTGCGGGTGTTTCCAAGGCCCTGTTGTATTTGTTTAGTGCCCTCCGACGTGAAGTTTTGAAGACCCGATATACATTTTGGGACGCAGAGCAATTTGTCGCAATCCCGGTGCGACTTTCGGATCCCGGCGCGAGTTTTCAGGGCCCGCTGTTATAATTTGGGGTCCACGAGGCGAAATTTTGGTGGCCCCAATGGGAGTTTTGGGAGGGGGCGGGCGGCAGCGATATTTTTGTGGGCTGCGGCGTTATTTAATTTCAGCCCCGGTCCCATTTGTTGGGGCCCCGCTGTGCTTAGTGGTGACTCGATTTTTTGGGGGCTTGGTTTGAATTTGAGGCCACAGGGAGATTTGTGGGGGCCCGGCGTTGTTTTTCCGAACACCAGCGCGATTCTTGGGGTCCACCACCTCTCAGGGAGGGAAGAGCGTGTTTTCTCGCTTCCCCTCTTGGGTACGCCATTGTAATCCAATGTGGTTCCATGCAGAGGTAGTGGAAAATGGCAAATGGGTCCGGCTGTAAGTATTTCTTTCAGTCTGACTCCAGTTCTTCCATGGCTCGATGACTGGCTTTTTCTCGTTTTCGTGTGTATGTGGCGTTTTTCGTTGATTTGTTTTATTAGTTGCGTCTTTTATTAGTTGGGCTGAGCCCAGCTGATGACCTATCAATTAATCTCATCTCAGCCTCGCAGGTCTAGTAAGCATAACATCCCCGCTACATTTGTGTTACAATGCTATCGGTCACGATGAGATGAAACACTCCTCATCCTTAAACAAGTAATTGGTCTTGGATTTCTCCATGATGGCGTGAGCCACACATGCAAATTGCCGCAGTTTTTGTGCCAACAAAACAGCGCACGCGGGCGTGATGGGGGCGCTTTCATGTGATTATCTTTCCATGAATCAGCACTGGTGGCCCATGCTGGAGCTGCTGGCTGCCGCTGACGATCTCTGGAGCAGATCACTCTACCGGCAGTGTCGCCTGGCCCGAGTCTCCGCCGGTAGTGCCGCCTGTCCTGAATCTCCACCGGTAGTGCCGACTGGCCCGAGTCTCCGCCCGTAGCGCCGTCTGACCTGAGTTTCTACGGGTAGTGCCGACTGGCCCGAGTCTCCACCGGTAGTGCCGTCTGGCCCGAATCTCCGCCGGTAGTGCCGACTGGCCCGAATTTCCACCTGTAGTGCCGACTGGCCCGAGTCCCCGCCGGTAGTGCCGGCTGGCCCGAGTCTCCGCCCGTAGTGCCGTCTGACCTGAGTCTCTACGGGTAGTGCCGTCTGACCTGAGTCTCTACGGGTAGTGCCGACTGGCCCGAGTCCCCGCCGGTAGTGCCGGCTGGCCCGAGTCTCCGCCGGTACCGGACTCGCGAAGCGCTGTTCCGTGTAGTGTAAATCGTCCCTGTTTCTGGCATGCAATATTCACATCACCTCCCGATGCACTGACGGAATAATTAATGCGTGCTGCAGATCAGATAATTATACAATATCCTCCGCACCATGAGACGAAGCACTCGTTGCTGTGCCTGGCTACATTTGTGCGCATAACAAGTCGCTCGCGCCAGCATAAGGTGCCGCTGAGAGCGTTGCAGGAGCAAGGGCGGTGTGCTGTATGGCTTCAGGTCATTTGCGTAGGAGCGGCTCAGAAATTGCAAAGGGGTGGGGTGAATAAGCCGTATTTTTGCCCAATTTTGTTCAGCCAACGCTTTAGGGTTAACGGCTAAGATCAGAGATAATTTGAGGCCATGTACCCCCAGCCCTTTCCCTGAGATGATACCCATGTCTGCAGCTACAGGCACAGTATCGGTGGCCATGGCGGGCAGGACATTGCCGGACGTGCCGCAGCCGAGATGTCTTGGCAGCTCATCATGGCAAGCTTATTGCGTTCAATTTCAGCGTCAACTAGGCATTTCTATAGCAAATGCAAAGGATTTGGGCAACTCGACAGAGGGGGTGTAGCCAGGTCTCGGAGCCTGAGATGTGTGCACTATGTTCGACAGTGTAGACATATTTCGGAGATGGTGCCCACAATTTCGGCATCACCGCATCGACCATCAATCCTCCCGATCGAAAGTGGCTGCGCCCTTAGCGAAATTTGCCTCCTCTGGTGAACATTGGACACGTTTCTTACAAACGCCTCTGAGAGTGTGCCCGATTGTCACGCAATTGGGCTCCTCTGACAAACATTGTGCTCGTATCTCACAAACGCCTCGGCCACTATGACCTATCGTCACGAAATCGATAGGTGTCATGATGTGCCGTGGTCCTGTCTGTCTCGCAGCTCATTCGCCCAGCTGCTGCCATGCAGCTGTTGGACCATGTCCCGGCATGGCATGGTGCAGCCATGTCCCGCTGCACTGTCAGTGAGCCGACCGGCCGACAGGCCCCGGGGCACGCGGGTCACGTGGCATCACGTAGCCGTCAGACTGACGGGACATAGTCGGTGTAGGCCCAGCCGGTACCGACTATGTTCCGCTATTAAACGCTCCCTTTGAATCGAGAACGCAAGTACTTCAAAACGAATATTGTGATGAAGCTCATAAAATCAAAATAAGAAATAGTCTGTGTAATTTCTAGTTCCGAAGTTCGGACATAACACGCTGTGATAAAGGAAGTATTCTTGCTTCGCTCGAATGCACACAAGAATAGTATCGCTCTAGCCCTCACTCGTAAGAAAGCTGTCGCATATATTTCATTTGCGTTTAATACGCTCGATGCGTTTGCCTTGTATTGCCACTTGGTTGCATTTCGCTGGATGTTGCTCTATGAAGTACTGCAGGTGGGTACTTATTCCCACAGTTTACATTTTAGTCAGTGGGTATATTTACCCACGAGTGGCTCGTACAATAAACTCACTCGAAGTGTTATTGTAGCATATGCGGTGCAGACTTGGAAGTATTTTAGTTTTCAGCGCCAATGTGTCGCAGAGCTAAGAGTGGGCGTGGAGCCTTTGTGCAACATCATAAAAGTAATCTAGCTCCAGTCACTATTTCGGATCCGATCATCGGATTATTCTGTTCAATATGGTGCAAGTATTTCAAGTCTTAATGTTTTGTGCTGGGGTACCGAGATCGTTCGAAAATACGTGTGAAACTCATTCACTATTCACTATGTAGTGCAATTCGCACGTCAGTCGAGAATCATGGCTATGTTCGTGTCGGCCACTGTGTCGCCAGCTGGGTGGCCGACGGCCGGCAGTGCATCGACGCCGACGCCGGAGTCTCAGCCCGGCCACCGTCAGCGGTTGTCAGCCCGGCCACCGTCAGCGGTTGTCAGCCCGGCCACAGTCAGCGGTTGTCGGCGACGGCCGTTGTCAGGCTGCAGCACACAGACGACCTCGGTCACCGTCCGCCCGCCGCTGCCACTGCTGCTGCCGTGCTGAGTCACCAGAGGACTGGTGAGGACACCAGCCATCTGGCACCACCTCCCAGGCCGCAGACGGTGAGGTGCTGGCGGCCCACTCCTGGCCCGCAGCCGCAGACGGTGGGGGCCAGCTGGCGGCCCAGGCCTGGCCCGCAGCCGCAGACGGTGAGGTGCTGGCGGCCCACTCCTGGCCGGCAGCCGCAGACGGTGAGGTGCTGGCGGCCCACTCCTGGCCCGCAGCCGCAGACGGTGGGGTGCTGGCGGCCCACTCCTGGCCGGCAGCCGCCGACGGTGGGGTGCTGGCGGCCCACTCCTGGCCGGCAGCCGCCGACGGTGGGGTGCTGGCGGCCCACTCCTGGCCCAGAGCCGCCGACGGTGGGGTGCTGGCGGCCCACTCCTGGCCGGCAGCCGCCGACGGTCGGGTGCTGGCGGCCCACTCCTGGCCCGCAGCCGCAGACGGTGGGGTGCCGGCGGCCCACTCCTGGCCCGCAGCCGCAGACGGTGGGGTGCTGGCGGCCCACTCCTGGCCCGCAGCCGCAGACGGTGGGGTGCTGGCGGCCCACTCCTGGCCGGCAGCCGCCGACGGTGGGGTGCTGGCGGCCCACTCCTGGCCGGCAGCCGCCGACGGTGGGGTGCTGGCGGCCCACTCCTGGCCGGCAGCCGCCGACGGTGGGGTGCTGGCGGCCCACTCCTGGCCGGCAGCCGCCGACGGTGGGGTGCTGGCGGCCCACTCCTGGCCGGCAGCCGCCGACGGCCGTGGGATGCGATGTGCCCGATCAGCCATTCAGTCTTCCCCTCCTCGTGGGGATGGTAGTGTGGTGGCCGCCTGGGGCGACACGTCAGGAGTTCAGAGGTTCTCAGTACTTTAACAAGGTTGGACGCTGCTGAACTATCGGGGGCTCGCGGCTGGTCACGGAAGACGACAGACAGACAGACAGATAGAGTGAGAGCGAGAGCGACAGCGAGAGTGACAGCGAGAGCGATCGAGAGCGTGCGAGAGCGTGCGAGAGCGTGCGAGAGCGAGCGAGAGCGAGAGCGTGCGAGAGCGAGCGAGAGCGAGAGCGTGCGAGAGCGAGCGAGAGCGAGAGCGTGCGAGAGCGTGCGAGAGCGTGCGAGAGCGTGCGAGAGCGTGCGAGAGCGTGCGAGAGCGTGCGAGAGCGAGAGCGAGAGAGAGAGAGAGAGAAACCAGACAACTGTTGGGGCTATTGTTGCTGTACGACGAGTCGTTGCCTGCTTGCACTGTAAGCTCGGCCAAGAGAGAGTACCATCAGCAGTTGTATCTTCGGACAAGTTGTCGCTGGGTGAGGTTTGCACTAGACATCACGAGCCAGGATAACGGAACACTCCTGCAACTGGTTCCGCTGTACCCGGACTTGACCTCAGGCCACAGGCCAAGACGATTGCTGCTTCGCTGGCTGCAGTAAAGCAGACCGAACAAGACTAGCTGATCGGACACTGCATCTGGTGACCTGCCGAAGTGACCCGACCCAGGGTCACTGCGGCTGTCGTCTCGGCTCGGGACTGCTGCTGCCACTACGGATACCGGAGCTACTATGTGCTGCATCACTAGTCGTCTTCCGGTTTACTGACACCTCAACGAAAAGCCGTGGGTCAAGGCCACCTGAAGTCCTTTTCAAAACCCCCTCCGACTTTGGCCTCCACTGTTGCTGTATCGCAACATCGTAGGCGATGGCGATGTTTGCTGTTCATTGTGTGCTTCTCGGTGTTTTGCCCTTGAATTTGAACTACTAAATAAGCGTGACCCTTTCGTAAGATTTTTGAAGTATAATTTACTCGGTGCAAAATGTTTAAACTTCGTCACAGCTGAAATTTCAATTGACATGCATACATAAAGCTTTAGCAAAATTAAGCTCACAATGCGAGCTCAGGGATAGAGCCAAAACATTGCACCATTCTCGGCTGAGGGCCACAACAAATTGTTCGAGTGGCTATTGAGCTCAGCAGCATCACAGTGAACGACGAGCGAATAGAAGTAATTACTATTGAGAACCTTACTAGACCACCAGCTGAATATATCCAGCGAGGTTTTCACATACGAACGTGACGTAGGCAGAAGCCAAGGAAAGTATGAAGGAAAGATACTCTGATCTTTCTAAATACAAATTTTCTCGAAAAGAACTGCGAAAATTGAAGCAGCATAAAGGTGAACTTTGCAAATATTTCCGAGAGACTACTCGTTCTGACTAGAGATGCACATCCCAAGTGAAATATCCTGTCACATGAGCATCTTGATAGTCCTTATTAACAAAGCAGTCCATCTGGACATTATGGCCAGCTGGACAACACATTATGCAGACAACACATCAGGAATCTAGAGGAAGCGATTGAATTTGCAGTGCAGAAATAACAAACTTCCTGGATCGTTGACTTGTGCGGAGGCGTGTCCAGGAAGGAGGACAAACCAAAAGAAGCAGATGCGATTTGAACTCAGGTAGGAACGCTAAGCTAGACAAACTGGAGGAACTTGCAATATAATTGGGACAAACAGACAAACTTGCAGAACAAAAATCAGATAAACCAAATCCTGATAGAAAACCGATGCTACGAATAAGGAACCATCCGTCGTATCCTCGACATCAGAAACCACGGCAACGTGATGACTCGAACACCGCTGACACAGCCCCTCAAACGCGTCCACCAAATCCCAGGAGATCAAATCTCAGGAGATCACAGCTCCGTCCAAGCTATCAGTGGAACCCCGATAGAAAACATATTATGCCTTTACAGGCGGTGGGAAAGTCGAACATGTGAGTCGAGTCGCCTGTGTCGAACTGAAGTTAAACCGTTTGAAAACTAATTGACCCCGTCGTAAATGTACAACACGACCAAGATGCAAACTCACGCAAAGGCGGGTCCAGAAACCTAGATTTGGACCGGTTGGAGGGTAGGGGAAATTCAAAAACATTCTCCGATTTTGAAACACTTCAAATTTGAGCAGATAAATTGCGTGGGGTCTGCTTGAGACAATATTGATCTATGAAATGTTATTAGTTTTCCAGAAAATGCCACTTGCCACTTGAGAAAGTCATTGGGCATTGCCCCCGTGCCCCCCAATTTGCCAGTGAACTCAGGGAGTGCCGATAAGAGGAAGGAGGGGACAAATATGAGAAAAAGTAAGTCAGAGGGAAAGGTAACAAGCAAAAGATGTCGTTCAACAATTTTGGTTCCGAATCAACACCCCATGTGCGGGGGATCCGTATTGCAAATATATAAACTGTTGCTCTTGTTGATACGAGAGCAGACATCTCACTCATTTCAGAATATTTCTTTTCGATAATTGCTAAGCAAATCGTCGTAATTTTCTGGGGAATCGCTGACACTGCATTCCTCATGTAAGCTCACCATCATTCGAAAATCCGCTTAATAACCAGCATATGTATGTGAAGGCAAAGATAAAACAGAAAGTAGCTCCACGGTGATCATGAAACTATTGAACTGTTGCAACATCACGCGGTTCACATTTGTGTATTCGTTTATTGTCCATAATCTCCAACAGCATTTTCAGCCCTTTATGGGAGAAGGCGTCAGCTAAAAAGTTTGAACAAAACAATGACTTTAAACCGGTGAAAGGCTGATGAGACTATATCGATGCCCGATGGCTACACTGATTCAGGTGTGAGCGTGACATGGTATGTGACACAACACATACCATGACATGACGTATTTAACTACCTGAGTCTTAAATGCACTCAGCGAGTTCGCGAATATGTCCTCACTTGGTGTCCTTGTTCAAAATATGTTCGTCTCCCTTACTGATCCGCTGATCTGTTGAACAAGCCAAACCTGATAGTTTCTACACGCGCATATGGTGCATGAAGTAAAACAGGTTGCCTGTCTCTCCCGACTGGGACACATACTCTGAAGTTCTGCAATAAAACCGATGAGTCCGTCCTACCGCATAAAACGTTTCATAAGAACATGTTGTCGTCCTGTACGCGACGGGTACATGATGATACTGTACATGATGTCGTCCTGTACGCGACGGGTACATGATGATACTGTACATGCTGTCGTCCTGTACGCGACGGGTACATGATGATACTGTACATGCTGTCGTCCTGTACGCGACGGGTACATGATGATACTGTACATGCTGTCGTCCTGTACGCGACGGGTACATGATGATACTGTACATGCTGTCGTCCTGTACGCGACGGGTACATGATGATACTGTACATGCTGTCGTCCTGTACGCGACGGGTACATGATGATACTGTACATGCTGTCGTCCTGTACGCGACGGGTACATGATGATACTGTACATGCTGTCGTCCTGTACGCGACGGGTACATGATGATACTGTACATGATGTCGTGCTGTACGCGACGGGTACGTGATGTCGTCCTGTACGCGACGGGTACCTGATGATACTGTACATGCTGTCATCCTGTACGCGACGGGTACATGCTGTCTTCCTGTCCTGATGTCGTCCTGAGCACAGACGTCACGTTGTAAAAGCGGAAAAGGTCCCGACATTCCAGAGATTCAGCCCTAGGTGCGTCACTACAGTGCAGTGTTCAGCTAGCCACATTAAACACATGTGCTCTGCCCTGTCTGTTCGGGCCAGATGTGGCGTGGCTGCCCCTGCCCAGATGACAGCAGTACTCAAGGCGAGACCGAATATTCTCGTTATATGCAGTCAACAGAGCACGTTTCGAAAAGGTACTGACAGGTACCCCTGCTTGCATTGATCTAATAAACAGCCCTAGCGCTCGGTTCGCAGTTGACACAGTTATCTGCACATGCTGTACGAATGTCAATTTGCTGTCCAGGTATATACCCAGGTCTCGCATCACAGTCTCACGCTGCGGCGTCGTATCGTGCAACTTGTTGTCGAAGCACACAGGAGTACGACGGAAAGTCATTGTGAACGACCTGAATTTCAGAGGGTTGAAGGATAGCATCCAGTCTGCGGACCACCTGCAGAGGGAATCAACTTCTCTCTGCAAGCAGGTCGCGTCATCCACAGACGCTACCGTCCTACAAATGTTGACGTCATTAGCAAGCATTCGACATTCCGCGTCAATTTCGGAAGGCAGGTCGTTCACAAACAAGGCAAATAATAGATGAGCCAGCAAGCCCTCTCCCGGAACACCGGAAGTGACGTCAGCTCAGTTCGAGGCTGCCTCGTTGACTTTCACTCGCTGCCGGCGACCAGTCAGGTACGAGCGAATCAGAGAGATAATTTTGTCTGAAACATGATTTGCATTTCGAGCTTGTAGAGCATGAATTTATGGCTGACTCTTTGGGAAGCCGAATAGTAGTCAGTGCAGATCGCACCTATCTAGTAGCCGGCAGCGATCGAATCCCAGGCGTGCCTGAGGAAAACTGCGAGGTTTGAAAAACATGACCTCTTAGGCAGTGGCGTCGCCACGAAATTCTTCCAGGGGGGGCAATGTTGATAGGGGGCCTCCTGCTCCCCGAAAAGGGGCCTCCACTGTGTTAGGGCCTCCTCTTGCTTTTTAGGCTCTTAGTATGGTTCCCGAATGGGAACATGATTTCATATTGATGTCCTGTTTGTTCTTGGCATGGTATATAATTTACGCAAAGCGCAATAGCAAGAATCTTTTTTTTTCGCTGAGAACCGAGCCATACCAGGGTATAAATAAGCAAATGTAGATATATACGTCAGTGCCAAAACAAACCAATATCTTTATGCTTTATCGACGTGAAGAATCTTCCTACTGGCCTCTAGATTGTAGCGAGCTGGTGGGGCTCGTGCTGAGCATATATTAAAGATATCTCCCATTGATCAACCCACTTCTTTGTTCACCAAGTTTAACTGAATATAGCTAGGTTCATCACTACTGTTAGTCATTCCCACCAGCTTGATCTCATAAACAAACTTAAACGATCATTTCTCAGTCCCAGGACAACAATTTCGCGAAGGTGACAACGAGAAGTGGATTGAATTGGTTTTCTGATCGTTATCTTAGGGATTTATTTTTTTAAAAATCATAACATTTGGTGCTGGCTGCAAGGCACTTGGCACAGAAGCTAAAATAATAAATACTCCGCGAATAAATTCACGGCAAGAACAAGCATTGAACAACCATGCATCAATGGCAATGCAACAATGTAACAATGACAATGCATAAATAATGCAAAACCTTCGAATTCCACGCCGTCACGCCCATGGTTATCGCTGTGCTGTACCGTTTTGTAAATTATGTCGTTGAGAAGGTACTGAAGCTGGGAAGCTCTAATCATGCAGGCTGTAATCACAGAAGACAAGTTTGTAGGAAGAAAATACATTTTAAAACATCATTCCCCCCATTTAATATGGGGCACCGGTATTGTTTTGTATGCTTGTGAGGGGGAATTTACCCCCGCAATGTTGGCTTTGCTCCATGGGCGTAAGTTCTGAAAATTATTGAAAGACCAGTGCCGCACCCATATTTGCGTCAAGGGGAGGGGGCAAACGTATTTGGAGGTGGTTCAACTACTGAATAAAGTCTTCCGATCTCGACCACTATTTTGTCAAAGGGGAACTTTTTAAATAAAATAATTAGTGATCAACTGAATTATCCTGTGGAGGGGCCTAATCTACGACTATCGTTTCTGATTCGTCGGATTTCAACCCTAGCTCCCACAACCTGTTCAAATGTATTCTTTTGGTATTCCTTGATAAGTCACCTCGCACTGCTGAAATTACACCTGCACAAATCACTTTAAAATGTAACTTTTTCCAATTTCAGACATTCCAGTTCATAGTGCCCGGTCGCCACGACGCCAACGTTAGTGCACGTGCACACCCATCTTGCGCATTCGGCGCATTCGCCACACTTCGTGCGATGCTACGGATTCTGCTGGGCCTCCTACGCTTTGTTAATTGCTGCCACATGATAGACTTACGCCATATCTGACGTGATAAAATGCTTCGTATGGGCGTTCGCTGCGAAAATTAGATTAATTAAATTCGATCATTAGTTCCCTTCTTACCATATGTTATGATGAAGAAATGCGGATACCCGCTGAGCTTTGATGCACCTCATATCTATGATTAAACATGCTTCCAGGTTGGCTACCGAACCGAAGCCCTGCCTGAGTGTACTTCTTTGGACCCGTTTCGTATTTCTTCGTCTACGGATGTGTCCTAAGGTTCCAATTCATTTTTGTTAGAGGCGCAACGCATTTTCGCTCGTTTTAGGGTTTTGTTGCTTTTTTGCGCACCGAATATTTATTTTTTAGTTGTCTAAAAAGCTTTCAAAGATCTCGATGTGTTTACTTAGTGCCCGATATTTTTGTTCCTTTTGGGACCATGTTGCTTTTTGCGGCCCCAGCCTCTTTTCAGGCCCTTGTGCGGTCATATGGCCCCTGTGTGCCTTGAGAGCTTCCGGTGTTTTTGTTTTTTGTTTTTTTTAGTGTTCCCGGTATATATAGTTATGGCTACAACGCATGTTTTCGGACCCTGCCGCTTTTTACGAGACTGCGCTTTGAAGGGCCAGTCGCATTTTCGGTCCCCGTTGTGCTCTTAGGGTCCCGCTGTGTTTATTTGGGGCTTCTGACGCACATTTGTGGGGCCCCAGTACGATTTTGAGGCTTCGGTGCGATTTTTCTGGGTCCCAGCGCGACTTATCGCGCCCAGGCGCGTGGTTCCGGGACCCAACGCCAGTTATCTGGGCTCAACGCGATTTTGTGGATCTCTTCTGAATTTTCTTTAACTTCCGAATCCTGCCCTGATTTTTCGAGTCCCTAGTGCCATGTTTTTGTATCTCACCTCGATTTCTTCGAGCTCCGGTATGTTTTTAGATGCCGTACGCGATTTGTCAAGGCATCTGATGACATGTTCGGTGCTCCAGAACCATTGTCCTGACCCGGACTTTTTTGCAATCCCTCCTGATTTTGGAGGGCTCCGGCTTTATTCTTCGGATACCGATGGGACTTTGGGGGTCACACGGTGCCTATGTGGAGCCATAGATGCCAATTGTTGGCAGCCCCGACGTTAATTTTTGATGCCCGGACCAAATTTTTGGTACTACCGATGGGTCCGAGCGCGAAATTTTTGGTACTACCGAATTGTGGGTCCGAGCGCGAAATTTGGTGGGACCGGTTCGAGTTTGCGGGGCGCGTTGTACTTAGCTGTGACCCCAACGCGATCTTGGCGGTTCCTGTTGCAGATTTTCGTGCCTCGGAGCGAGTTTTCTGGGGCCTGACGTATTTACTTTGAGCCCCTACGCGAATTCTGGTGGACCGACGCGAATTTGTGTGGTCCCAGCGCGACTTTTGGGGGCCTCGGCTCGATTCTTGGGAGCATATCCCTCTTAGGAGGGAGGGGCCATTTGCCCCTTTGATATGTCACTGCGGCCACCGAAGGATTTCTATTTTTTTATATAGGTCCTTACGTGATATTTTTGGGTCCTGGTACGATTCTTCGGTCTCCAGGTGTGATTTTTTTCGGTGCCCTGACACGTTTTTTTCCAGTGCCCAATGGGTTTTGCGGGGACTTTGATCCGATTTTTTTGGGCGCAGAGTGACATTCCGGTTGATAATTTATTTTTTGGGCAGCAGCAACCTTTGGGGTCCAGGCGCGACTTTTTTTGTCCCCAGTGAGATTTTCGAAGGTTGCGACGCGACTTTTTTAGTCCAATGTAATCTTTTGTGTCCCGACGTCATTTGCTTGGATGCCTAGCGCGAGTTTTAGCGCCCTCGACACTTTGTGGGTGTCCAATATGTTTTGGATGCTTTTAGTGTCATTGTTCGCGCCCAAGAGTGATTATCCATGTCCGGATTGTTTTTCGTTGCCCCGGCTTCATTTGTGTCTAAGTGATACTGTTGAGGAACGGTACGACATATCGTGCCCCTAGCGTGATTTTCATGATCCGGGCGTGCATTTTTGGTACCCATAGGCTCAGCGAAATTTTCAGGGGCCCCGGCCGGATCTTTTTGGGCCCATGTCGTGATTTTCAAGTACCCCGGCACGACTCCTGCCATTTCAGATGCTTCTAGCAAATTATAGACCTCCTCTCGCGTCTTAGGGGTCTCGTCTCATTTCCTGGAGCTTCTTTACCGGTTTTGGACGTCTTCTCGTCCGTCCTACCCTCCTCCATATTCAATGGTCCTCCTCTCCCGTTTTGGAGGACCTCCTCCCACATCCTGGGGCCCCTTTAACATGGCATGGGACTTCCTCTCATGTTCCAGGGGCATCCTCTGCCAAATTAGGGGCCTCCTGCCACGCCTCGTGGGCCTCCTCCTTTGTCTTCGCAAAGCTTACCCGTCTTGAGGGGATCTTCAATTTTGGAAACCTCGCCTCCTTCCATACCTGCTACCTACCACTCCCATTT
This sequence comes from Ashinkailepas kermadecensis, assembly GCA_034440615.1. Classification (NCBI taxonomy): domain Eukaryota; kingdom Metazoa; phylum Arthropoda; class Thecostraca; family Neolepadidae; genus Ashinkailepas; species Ashinkailepas kermadecensis. Next base: position 37,375 of record JAOTOM010002834.1, on the reverse strand, counting down.
TAAGGGCTTTCTCTCATTTCCTGGGAATTCCTTCCGGTCGTCGGGGCCTCATTCGGCCCTGGAGACCTCCTACTCCATCTCGAGGGAATCCTCTCGAGTCCGGCAGGGGCCTCCTTTTTCTTTTTGAGGCTTTCTTTTTCAAATTAGGGGCCTCCTCTCACGTCTTCGGGGCCTCCTGTTCCGCGTTTTGATTCTATCTTTTCCCATTTTAAGGTTGGCCTCTTATCTCCTGGTGGACTCCTGTTCTCTCTTAGGTGGCTCCTCTTCTAAATTACACGCAACCTTTCCTATCTCAGTTACCTTGTCATTTCCTGGGGACCTTCTTACCCGTCTTGAAGCCTTCTTTCTCGCCTGGGAGCCATCCCTCTTATCTAATGGCCATTCTCTCCTATTTTAGGGGCTTCCTCGTGCATCATAGGGTCTCTTTCCAATCTTATATCGTCCTCTTCCGAATTAGGTGCTTCCTGCCGCTTTTCTGGATTATCCTTTTCTATCTTGGTGGAACCTTACCCGTTTCGGGGACTGCTTTTACGTCTCCGAAACCTCATCTCATATCCACTGGCTTTCTCTTTCGTCTTAGGGCCTTCTCTCATTTTCTGAGGTCTCCCTTCCCGCATTGGGGCCTCCTTTGCAATCCTGGGGGCCTCCTTTGCAATCCTGAGGGCCTCCTTTGCAATCCTGGGGGCCTCCTTTGTAATCCTGGGGGCCTCCTTTGCAATCATGGGGGTCTCCTTTGCAATCCTGGGGCCTCTTTTGCAATCCTGGGTTCCTCCTTTACAATCATGTGGGCTTCCTTCGCAATCCTGAGGGCCCCCTTTGCAATCCTAGGAGCCTCCTGTGCAATCCTGGGGCCTCTTTTGCAATCCTGGAGGCCTCCTTTTGCAATCCTGTGGGTCTCCTTTGCAATCCTGGAGTCCTCCTTTGCAATCCTGGGGGCCTCCTTTGCAATCCTGGTGCCTCCTTTGCAATCCTGGAGTCCTCCTTTGTAATCATGTGGCATCCTTTGCAATCATGAGGCCTCCTTTGCAATCCTGGTGTCCTCCTTTGCAATCCTGAGGGCCTCCTTTGCAATCCTGGAGTCCTCCTTTGTAATCATGGGGGTCTCCTTTGTAATCCTGGGGGCCTCCTTTGTAATCCTGGAGGCCTCCTTTGCAATCATGGGGGCCTCCTTTGCAATCCTGGGGGCCTCCTTTGTAATCCTGGAGGCCTTCTTTGCAATCGTGAGGGCCTCCTTTGCATTCCTGGGGGTCTCCTTTGCAATCCTGGAGTCCTCCTGTGCAAACCTGGGGGCCTCCTTTGCAATCCTGGGGGCCTCCTTTGCAATCCTGGGGGCCTCCTTTGCAATCCTGGGGGCCTCCTTTTCAATCCTGGGGGGCCTCCTTTGTAATCCTGGAGTCCTCCTTTGCAAACCTGGGGGCCTCCTTTGCAATCCTAGGGGCCTCCTTTGCAATCCTGGGGGCCTCCTTTTCAATTCAGGGGCCTCCTTTGTAATCATGGAGGCCTCCTTTGCAATCCTGGGGGCCTCCTTTTCAATCCAGGGGGCCTCCTTTGTAATCATGGAGGACTCCTTTGCAATCCTGGGGGCCTCCTTTGCAATCGTGGGGGCATCCTTTGCATTCCTGGGGGCCTCCGTGCCAATTGTTGGCACTCTCGTGATTTCTGGGGCCTCCTATCCTCTCCTAGGTGACTCCTTCTTCAAATTAGGGGCCTCCTCTCACGTCTTGGAGGCCTCCTCTCGTGTCTCGTCGGCCTCATTGCTCACTTTTTTCCTGTGCATTTCCGGATAGGGGCCTCCTCAAATTTCAGGGGGCGGCGCCCCCCCCCCCTCTTTGACGGCAGGGGGGCGACTGCCCCCCCCCCCCCCTGCCCCCTCGGTGGCGACGCCCTTGCTCTTAGGAACGAAACCATGCTGAGTGTCAATCAACACTGGTAAATTGTGAGCACTCAAAACATGGTAAATTACTCTTTTTTATAGAACCTCGTCACACACGCAGAGAAGTGAAACGGCTCGGTGGCTTGTTGGAATTGTCAGGTTGGCTTTATTTTATATTGGTGTGACGTTTGCCATTTTCCACCGGACCGGAACTTTCCCCTGCCTAGCTGAAAGGATACAAACTTTGCACAGCGGAATGCATGATTGGTCACCACACTCCCGGAGGATTCTGGCGCTGATATTATCTGGTCCACATGATTTGTGCGGCTCGCAAAGTCATAAAGTCATAAAGTGTTCAGGCTTAACACGCGCCCTGGAGGACCTCTGAAAATTAAGCGCACTGGAGGGGGGGGGGGCGGATTCCGCCCCCTTAAGATCTCGGCTTCTATTAAAGCTGAAGGAGCGAAATTCGCAGGGTGGATGGGTACGGTAGTGATCTCTATTGTGTGCGCATTTCATGACCTTAGGTCAATATCTTCAAGGTCAAATGAGGTCACATTTGCCAAAATTGTCTTGTTTTGCGTGGCTTGGCTTGTCATTGTTATGGATCGCTATGATTGCGTTTAAATGCTCCAAAATGGGCATCAATGATGTTTTTGACATTACTAATGATGCAATACAGATGCCAGACCCGATATTTGACCTCAGGTCACCTATATAGCGGCACTTCATCAGGTCAGTTACTTGTTCTAGTTACCGGAACCGGGCCGCCCGCCCGACTGCTCCGTCGGACAGCTCGGCGCAATCGGCTTCGCGAAGAAAGGAGTGAAGTACATGAATAAAGTATGGAAATGCATTTATGACAACATTCCAGTTGATCAAGTTTGGTTCCATTAACCTGTCATGAACTTGACCTGACTTCACCTCGGTGACCTAACATGACCTTGAAACTATATAGCATATCAATATACATCAAACAAGTCGCTAGTGTTGCCAAGAACACTTCCCTTTTGCAAATATACTGGAAGCGCATGAGCGCCGATTTTTGTGGTCTGGCGCTGAAATTGTTTTGACTTTAGCGGCCCCTAACTTGATATTTTTTCGGTCGATTTCCATTTTTCTTCCTTTAAACGACGCGCCGGTCATTTCTAAGCAGGTACGCAGAAAATCGCGTTTAGCAACCGGTAAAATCTGTAGCTATGTACGAAAAACCGGAGGGGTGAGCGGATTTCGCCCCCCCCCCCCTCCAGTGCGCGTGTTAAGCGAGACATGAGCGGTAGTTGCTATGCCACCTATTGCATTAAGTCCAGCCGGTAAACGTCCCTCCCCGTGGCGGGCAATGAAGTCAGGGGGAGACTAATGCGGGACAACGTTGGGAGGAGTAATTAATTGTTACGCCGAGAATTGTCCAAGATGACGAATCAGGATGTTCTGTGTTCGATGTCATTCCGCCACTCCCCCTCCTCTCTAGGAACCGATCTTGCCTATATTTTGCACTAAGATTACATTTTCACTTGCTATTGCATGGGTGCCGGGCTACATCCCGTGCTGTAAACTTGGCTGAAAAGGCTCTGTTCAGCAGGTTGGTGAGTCCAACGTCATCGCTGACTAACATACTTCCGTCGAGCAGAGGCGGAACGAAACCACTCCTCTGAAAACATTTTTAAAATGACCAGCATCGCTTTGGGTTCCTCTTAATATCACGAATAGCAGCGTCTACCAATGAGCAAAACTTTTCCTCAGCATTTCAACATCTAAGCCATCCGACGCATTCCACAGTAAAAGTTCCAGACAGCGCCGCAACGAGTCAAAATCTGCTCTCTTGCCGCTTTGGGCAGTCGATGGGCAGGGCTGGAGCTGATGGCCCGGACAGAGGAAACTTGGCCTGGAGCTCCGAGAATATGACACACTTACCAACGAAGGCCTCTGTTGCTTACCGATGGTAAGCACCAAGTCTAGAATGAGTTTGCTCTTGTAGCTTGAGTGACGTATTGGCGCAGGCCGTGGAAATCGCACGCTTCCAGGAAGCAGTTGGCCCCGGCCGTTGGTCTAAGCCTGACCGGGTTGGCCCAGTCGAACGCAGACGGTACCCAGCCAAGCTCAGGAATGTTGAAGTCGCCCGGGACTATCAGCCGGCGGCCGGGCGGGAGCTCGCCTAACTGCCGAACAAAATTCGCTAAGTTGCTTTGTCGTTGTCCGGTGACCTGTAGCAGACGGCCACCGTCACTGCCGGATTGCCGAGGTTCACCAGCAAAGTCCATTTCAAAGTGGTCCATATTTGCACGTGCCTGGAACCGTCTATGTTGATTTTTGGTCTTGCTGGGGCAGAGTTAGATGCAACAATGCCTGCTCATGGGCTCAATATATGCCAAAAATACTTCACTTGATGAAAAAGAAAACCGTATGTGCCATATTATCCCCCGATCATTTATTCGCACGGATACACCCATGATTCTTGGAACTGGTCATGCTTAGCATAGTATGAAATTCACCGTCAATTTGGAGTCGATTGCCATTAATTGAATCGAAATGTGTCCAGGCATGTGAAAGTTGTAATAAAAAAAAACTTTTTCATACTTTCCGGCCTCCTGCGTATGTCCCTCGAAAAGGTTTTGCATTCGATTTGTGTGTTTCGCGAGCAGATGAACCAAGCTCTGCAGGGGAGGGGGAAGTGGGTCAAATAAGCCTATCGGACCAAGCTCTGCAGGGGAGGGGGAAGTGGGTCAAACAAGCCTATCGGACCAATCAAATCGTTTTACATGTATTTAACGATAGGGTTAAAAGAGGAGCAGATGTCAGCTTGTATCACAAGTTAGCGTAACGTCTGCTCCACCTGCTGAATAAACATGTACGGTGTCCTTTCACTCCGCAGCGCACACTATTGTCCACAGCGCCTACGGCCACTCCGAACCTACTCCCGAGCCACTCCCGAGCCACTTCGGAGGGGCGTCAGAGACACACGAAACACTTCAGAGATACACCGGAGCCACACCATGGTCACTCCGAAGCCACTCCGAGCCATTCCAGAGGCCCACCGTGGCCAGTGCGGGCCACTCCGGAGACCCACCGTGGTCACCACTGGGCCACTCCGGAGACCCACCGTGGCCAGTGCGGGGCCACTCCGGAGACCCACCGTGGTCACCACTGGGCCACTCCGGAGACCAACCGTGGCCAGTGCGGGGCCACTGCCGACCGTGGCCAGCCGCGCTGTCACGCCACGGCTCCGTCGGCCTCTGCGACGCCGGAGTAGCGGAACTCCTGGAAGCTGTAGCTGTCGAGCGGCAGCAGCGGCAGCCGCCGCCGGCTCAGCTCCTGCTGCAGCTGGTGCGCCGCCGTCCAGACGAGGAACTGCAGGCGACGCGGGAACACATCCCCGGCCGACACCGGGTGGTGCCGGTTGTGCGCGCCGCCCTCCTGGTGTCGGCGCAGACACGCCATCCGGCCCTGGTCTGGTGTCACGCCCAGGAAGCCGAGAACCGGCAGCATCTGTTGTGCCGGGTCAGCCTGAGGGCACGACTCGGGGTCATCACGGCTGAAAGTGACGCTCGGCTCGTCCCAATGTATGCAGGAACATATATGGATATCCATGTATATATATATATATATATATATATATATATATATATATATATATATATATATATATATATATATATATATATATATATATATATATATATATATATATATATATATATATATATATATATATATATATATATATATATATATATATATATATATATATATATATATATATATATATATATATATGACGTGGCCATATTCTGTAGCAGTTGTTTATTTAGACTTACGAGATTCTGGTTCATCTACTTGTTCTCGTACATCATTTGATATGCGGGTTATGTTAATGTTTTGTTTCACACTCATAGGTAGGATTTTTGGAACAGCACAACATCGGTTGTATAAAGGATAATTGTATCTGTTGCCAAAATCACATGTTTTGTACCGCTCCACTATATTTTCAAAATGGAAGAACTGAGATAATTGTGCAGCGTGACTTCATGTTGAACGGCATAATGCTGCACTCCAGAAATCCAGAAATGGCCGAGGTCTGAGCTCTTTGGAGATCAGGAGTTGACAAATTGTGAACGGTAGGCTCTCTTCAAGGACAGCAAGGGTAGTCAAATCAGCTGGAGCCTTATCTGACAAGTGTTTAAGAACAACTAATATGATAACCGTCACAGGAACAACGTGAAAAGGCTGGCGGGGCGCCTCCTTTTGACAGTGCGGAAGTCCGATGGCATAATATGCAAAGTCAAAACACTTCTTTCGCATAAATTTATCTACAAGTAAATTTGCGACACCAGAAAGACATCGATTTCTCAGACGGCTATCCAAGAATTTAGGAGGCAACAAAAGCAGAAACGGATGCCTCCAAAAGTTTTGGTTTGGTATTACCGCCTATAAAGATTCGACCTGCTGGCTTATCGACCTGCGGTTGTTGAAATTTTGGTGTGACGTCACTGTTATGCAGCATTTTGTCTGTTACACGAATAACCGTATAGCATTATTATACTCTTAACTGCAACTAATGTCAGCTTTTCGCGTGGGATACCTTGTTGCCAAATCATCTGATAAAAAAACTATGGGAAAGGATGGGACTTATTATTCAGGCTGTGTAAGGCACACGCTACGACATGTACGGAACATTTTACTTCAGTGCTTGAATTTTTGCAATTATTACATGTCATAGCGACATATCGCCAGGCTACCTGAGTGCAGGAAGAAGCATTTCAAAACATTTTCAACTCTAAAGAGCTGGAGTTCTTCTAAAGAGGAACTCACATGACCTTGCTCATGATTCGCCCAAAAAAGCGTTCTACTGGTTCTTGTAGTGAAGTATACTGGAAAGTAATACCTTATACGAAAGGAAACGGAAAATCTGGAGCTGAAATCATAGCGACCTTATAATTCTTAAAATACAGATTGGCAACCTTAATATTACGACTTCTTTCAAGGAAATCACACCTCCCATACCGGCCCTTGAAATATCCGCAGACATCATGGACTACATCACATCATGAAAACTGCATACCAGTAGGTATTTACGACTGGTGACGGCTGGGTGGTACACCAGCTCCGTGTATGCGCGATGGAAACATGGATGAGCTGAGCTCGCGATTGGTGACTATCCAGCTAACATCTAACACCACTTGCAATTCGCCTCTCGCTCCTCACCAATTCGCCTCTCGCTCATCACCAATCCGCTTCTCGCTCATCACCAATCCGCTTCTCGCTCACCACCAATTTGCTTCTCGCTCCTCGTCAATTCGTTGCTCGCTCCTGAATAATTCCACTCAGCGAACCACTAACATTGTGCAACATATATTTGCTTGCCTTCAAGTTCTCGTAGCTGACGATAAGCACTTCGTCTGTTTCCTTCAACCACCGCGTGTTTAATTCCAGCCAATGCTGGGCGTGGTAGGCAACAAACTCCTCCCAGTCTGAAATAACGCCAGAATTATCCTATATATATATATATATATATAAATATATATATATATTTATTTATTTTTTCCCCTAAATCTTTAGCGGAGGCAAAGTGCCATCTGCTAGAGATTGCTACGTTAAAGAAGGAATTACGTTAATCCGGCTTATGTGACATCCGGTTATATCAACTAGTCAAGAAAGGAGAGACGCCGTCAAACAAGAAACATGGCGTAGAGACGATACACGCATGGCATACAGGTACATGTGCAGACATACATACATACAGTCACTCATAACACTGGAAGGACATTTGGAGGGTGGGCAGCTTCACAGCCTACGGAGAGGCTCCGCTGCCCACCTGCGACCTGGCTGGCGAAGCGGAGGCCTGTCACCCAGAGCGAGTCGTGGGATTCAGGCCCGACCTTGTATGTGTAGGTGTATGTTGTAAGTTAAAGCTTGGAAACCCCTAAAAGGGGAAAACCAAGCTGCTTGGAAAACCCGTAGGTAAAAAACCAAGCGCAATTTAAAACGAAGTCCGTATGTATTAGCCAAATTGGATCGGATCCTGTCTACCTATTGTGAGATAACCTATATGTATGTGTTTTGCGACGTCGGTGAGGAAGAGATGTGGAGCGGAGTCATACAGCCAGTACGGAGTGTGGCACGTGTCATATAACCGTCATCAGGTTAGCTTGAATCAGGAAATGTAACGGAGGCTTTATATCTGTTCGGAAAGTTTAGTGTCTTGCAGGAAACGGAAAAGTAACTCGAGGAGTGCCGGGTGGCCACTCCCGAGGAGAGCTCGAAGCGAAAGTTGTGAGTGGATCTTTGTGAAATACTGGATGATGTAGCGACGGTGAGGAGCATATGTTGGGCAGTCAAGTAGGATATGGGTGACGGTAAGGCGTACGTGACATGTGTTACAAAGTGGATGGCGGTGAGGTCTATGAAAAATATAATCGTGTGTCAGTTTGGTGTGTCCCAGGCGGAGTCTGGCGAGTGTCACCTCGTTCAGACGTGTGTGCTGGTTGGAGGAGGGCCAGCTGGAGAGTGTGGGCTTGATATCGTGTAGGTGTGTGGTGTTATGTGACCAGCAGTCCTGAATATATGTTTTAAATAAATTATTAGTGAGGGATAGAAGATCCCCTGGGGGCACCAGAGTTCTGTGGTTGGCGGGGAGGTCGATCGCCGCGCTGGCAAGACCGTCAACCCGTTCATTTCCCGGGATACCCCTATGTCCGGGGATCCAGAGCAGGGTGAGCTGAAGGTGTGTGTGGTGGTCATTGTATAGGTGTCGGATGGCGTGGAGCGTGGGGTGCGTGGTGTTGTGTAGTGCCGCGAGAGCGTCCACGGAGGATCGTGAGTCAGTGCATATTATAATAGAGGTAGTGATGTGTTGCGCAGTGATGTGTTGGAGGCAGGTGAATATGGCGACTAGTTCTGATGTGTATACCGAATGGTGAAGTGTTAATTTGGTTTGACCAGTGTCTGGCCCACCGCACCAGGCTGCTCCCGTACCATTGCTGGTACGTGAGCCGTCAGTGCAAAAAAAAATAAATATATATATATATATATATATATATATATATATATATATATATATATATATATATATATATATATGTATATATATATATATAACGCATATACCGGAGCCATAATATACACACAGGGTACACCGGGGCCATAGTATACACACAAAGTACACCCGGTCCAAACGCACCCCAGCGCGCTGGAGTTTGAGAGCGTTCGCTTTATCTCTGAATTGTGAACTTCTTGATGAAAAACAGTCATGTCCAACTAATCAGACGTAAATTCGATTGTTTTTGGCGAGCTTTCGGTGCCGAGGTCTCGTGCATGTTGGACGCTGCAAATCAAGTTCTTCTTTACTTTGTGTGTGCTTTTCTTATGCTTTACCGTTCCAAGGCTTAACCGTTCGCGTATGGATGCACCCTTCCAAATATCTCGAGTTCACTCCCCCCCTCCCATGCTCTCCCTCCGTTCAATAAGTTCTTTTCAGCCGGTGACGCCCTCTCCGGACAAAAATGCCATGAAATGCATCAATTGGCTCCTAATCAATTTCACAAAGTGACATCCGTGCATTAGGGAAGACACACGGCTTGTTATAGTCATCACTGGCAGGCATTCTACACACATGTTGACCGTTTTCGTGAGCGCGGCTGTATTTTTGTTGCGGGCGCTCGCGCTGGCTGACCTATAGTCGGCGGTCCGCACATGACACCCTGATGGCTACAACTACAGCTACAGCTGCAGCTACAACTACAGCTACAGCTACAGTTACTAGACAACAGCAGTGTCCAGTGAAATCCTCTGGGAGATGTTCGTCGACAAAATTATCGGTGTGAGGACGAGGCAAGGTTTTTTGTTTACGTTCCCCTGGCGTCTGAAAGCCCTGAATAGCATTCATTGATGTGTGGTCAACAACAAAAAAAAACGTGTTTTCGAGCTTCGTCCTAACTATAAGCAGTTGATGTTGTTTTACGTGAGGTTATCTCCAACATCTGATTTCAGTTAGTCAGGAACGCACAATATACATGATAGCTTAGCGTCTTCAAGAGGAGGCCGTATCTGGGAACAGCTGAACAAACGAGACAGCGATGCCTCTCATTCGCCATGGACAGCATCCGAGCGCAACATCCAGCCGACGGCCGACAGCCGACAGCTTCAGCAGCAGATGTCTTCATCACCTACCTGCTCCCTGGAAGTGCTCGTGAGGATGAGCATCGTTCTTCACATGCACGGATTTGGAGAACTGGTAGTGCCGAGACGAAAGTATGACCTTGAACGGATCTCGCACGATGAGAATAGCCCGCCGAGACGGAACGTCTTGGGGGAACGCCGTGAAGTATGTGTTCGGGTCTTCCTCCGCGCAGTCGGACTCGACATTCGCTGCAGACAACACCAGACAGGTCCATTGCCCACCGGTGACATCATGATTGCGTCATCGTCGGGGCCGATTTCCCGCAGTCGACCTCGGCAAGTGCTGCAGACAACGTCACACAGGTTTGTCACATACCTGTGACGTCATGTTGACGTTGTCGTCACGACGTACGCTGCTATCAGCTGGAACATGAACGGTCGCGGAGTTTAGTTGAGCTATGCAGATACTATGACAGATTTGGTGACAATCAGAAACGGAGGAACGTATGGGACGTTGGGGCGCTACGCCCCCTTGGTGAGCTCACTAAACCTGTTTACCCTCCATAGATAAGACTATGCTTCTTAAATTAATAAATATTGAATGTTGAGCGCTGTATTCCCATGGTTAGTTTATACAGGTACGGCAAAGCATAGGTTAGTGACCTTCTGACCATTTCATTGGCAATTTTAATAATAAAAAGGATCTTATTATCCGGGTGCGCGGGACGGTGTGCTCGGTGACCGCTGGAAATTCACCAACGTAACTTTGTTACGGTATTTGAGGCTGATGTTATGGTCACTCCATCCGGGCCACTTGGTCCCAGTGAGGCATCCAGCGAAGCGTGTTTTCATATGTTAACTGGGGAGGAAAATTCCCTCGATCATCTGAAAATGTTATAACTTAAGGGTATCCTGGCAAATCACGACACAATTCTTCGTGTTCGGCATGCTTTGTCGCCGACTAGTGCCCTGCCAAAATGTCTTCAGACATGCCCTTGGATCCAAAGAGGTTCCACTGAGGGTACGTCTCCGAGAACGGCGTTCTCTCAGAAACGGTCAACTGCAGAATCTTCTCTTCCTCTCTTTTCAGCCAAAGTGACCTCGCTGGAAAATGTGCGCCTCTTGGTGTCTGAGTTCAACTGAGTCGTCTGTGCATGCATTGTACACCGTGCATTGCAAATACAGATACAGGAACGTATGCAGTGTAAATACAGACACAGGAACGTACACATTGCAAATACAGATACATGACCGTACACATTGTAAATACAGATACAAGAACGTACACATTGCAAATACAGATACATGAACGTACACATTGTAAATACAAATACAGGAACGTGCACATGGCAAATACAGATACATGAACGTTCACGTTGTAAATACAGACACAGGAATGTACACATTCAAATACAGATACATGAACGTACACATTGTAAATACAGATACAAGAACGTACACATTACAGGTACAGATACATGAACGTACACATTGTAAATACAGATACAAGAACGTACACATTGTAAATACGGATACATGAACCTACACATTGTAAATACAGATACAGGAACGTGCACATGTCAAATACAGATTCAGGAATGTACACATTGTAAATACAGATACAGGAACGTACCCATTGTAAACCTGCAACTTATTGGGAGATGAAAACTACCAGTGGCCATGTAGCCAACAGAATACATACAAAACCTGAGGCGACGAGCTACAACAAACCCGGAAAGGGGGTGGGGTAAAACCTTGCTACAACTTTGCTACAACTTTGCTAAAAGTGTGTGAAAATTGTTGGTGCACGTAGCACTGGCGCACCTTACCGACAACGAAGCAAACCAAAACTGACTACCTGTAGCACCAGTCCCCTGATAACAGCTGACTAAAACGCATGGGCGGATACAGGAATTTTCATCGGAGGTGGGAGGGGCGGGGGGGGGGGCATACCTTCTTGGAATGGTGATTTCAGCGGAAAAATGAATTCAGGGAAGAAAGATGTACTCTAGCATATTGAATATACTCTAGCTTTTTCGTCTCATTTCCTCTGAAAGAGGCGTCTTAGGCTGAAAAATCCGTTGAGCGGGAGCGGGTGGGTGTGCACTTGAATCTTCCTAAAGAGGAGCCTTCCTCGGCGAAAAGGGAGTCACCTTTCCATGGGGGTGGGCACATGACCTCAGTGCCCGCCTCCCCCTGTAACTATCCCTGCTAGACTGACGCATTTGCAACTAAAACAAGCACCACTCACTAAGCACACTCATGGTGTTCTTACAGAACACAGAACAAGTGACATGCAGGCATACCTGTCCTGCCGCGCGTATATGGATACAGGTGTGTTTTGCTGACAATGACGTTCTGGTTGAAGATGTTCTGCAGTTCACCGAGGAAGCCAGCTTGGAATAGTTCTGCGGTGAAGTTGCCATCTGAAACCGGACACACATTTAATGCTGCATTCAGAATGGAAATTATTGGGAATAATCGCGACAGTGCTGAGGTAAACTTTGATGAATAGATTAGATTATAAATGGATAAATGAATAGATTATAAATGGATAATAGATTCAGGATATAAAACCCAGCTTTATCACCATGGTCAGCGCTTAGCCACATGCTTGCCTCCAAATAGAGTAATAGCGTGCGTATTTATCATTGTTGACAGGTGGAAGAGGGCAACGCTCACAATTTGACGAATTCGCAACCTGAGGGAGAGGCGTCCCTTGAACAGATACCGCTTGCCGCGCAGATTTAATTTCCGTTCGGGCTGCCTTGAACGCACACTCATTCGCGTTGGTCAATGTGACAATCCAAGATGTATCACATTGATCCCAAATACGATGCTTTCTACTCGGGTATCTATATATTATCTGATAGGCAATTACGCATAGTCACGAAACGCTGGATTGATTTCAAGCTTGAGATGGGGGTAAATTATGTAGTGGTGCTGTCTTAAAAATCACATCTACTGAGGTTCGCTTGGCCGCTGACCCTCTAATAGGCCAACAAAGAAATCAATGATTAAAAGATAGCATTGACCCTCTATGTATTTGACAGGGGATTCAACTAACAGCGGATCCAGCAATTTCTGAAGTTCAGTAGGGATGTTCAGTTACTTCAGCATAATCTACATACTGATCCTTTACACATGCGAATCAGCTGTTCCACGCGTTTTGGTGGTTTACATGTAAGGGAGCTAAAACTGCATGCTTTTAGGATACGCTTCGAAAAGATCAGGCTGTTTTAAGCAGCTTTTAAGCCAAGACGCCGGGAGGACGTAATGGACTGGAAGAAAAAGTAAAGCCTTCTTAGCTCGAATCATATAAGAACTGAGCAGGGCGCATTCAGCAACGAAATGCATTATGGACCATCTTGGCAAAAGCTTCAGCTTCGCCTATGTCTTGCTAAATCAGCATTCCCCATCGCACAGCTTCTTCAAGAACTTAATTATTGGACAAATTTCACATCGTTTTCAAACATAATATACCACAAGTGGTGTTCCACATCGCAGAATCGCGTGAAAATCCAGCCAAAGACAGCAGTGTAGCAGCACTGCAGCAGAACTGCAACAGCACAGCAGCAACACAGCAGCAGCACAGCAGCAGTACAGCAGCAACACAGCAGCAGCACAGCAACAGTACAGCAGCAACACAGCAGCAGCACAGCAGCAGCACAGCAGCAGCACAGCAGCAGCACAGCAGCAGCAGCACTGCAGCAGTACAGTAGCAACACAGCAGCAACACAGCAGCAACACAGCAGCAACACAGCAGCAGCACAGTAGCAACACAACAGTGGGCTAACACAGCCGGCGCCACTCACCATTTGTGTAAGGTCACGTGCCATTGGCCCACGAGAAATGCGGCCCATGTTAGTGAGGACGGCATCACTCAATACCTATGCAAGGTCACATGCCATTGGCCCACAAGGATAGTGAGGAGTGCGGCTCATGACAGTGAGGCCGGCACCACTCACCATCAGTGTAAGGCCACGTGCCATTGGCCCACAAGGATAGTGAGGAGTGCGGCTCATGACAGTGAGGCCGGCACCACTCACCATCAGTGTAAGGCCACATGCCATTGGCCCACAAGGATAGTGAGGAGTGCGGCTCATGACAGTGAGGCCAGCACCACTCACCATCAGTGTAAGGCCACGTGCCATTGGCCGACGAGAAGTGCGGCTCATGACAGTGAGGCCAGCACCACTCACCATCAGTGTAAGGCCACGTGCCATTGGCCGACGAGAAGTGCGGCTCATGACAGTGAGGCCGGCACCACTCACCATGTTTGTAAGGCCACGTGCCATTGGCCGACGAGAAGTGCGGCTCATGACAGTGAGGCCAGCACCATTCGCCATCAGTGTAAGGCCACGTGCCATTGGCCCACAAGGATTGAGGAGTGCGGCTCATGACAGTGAGGCCAGCACCACTCACCATCACTGTAAGGCCACGTGCCATCGGCCCACAAGGATAGTGAGGAGTGCGGCTCATGACAGTGAGGCCAGCACCACTCACCATCAGTGTAAGGCCAGTGCCATTGGCCCACAAGGATAGTGAGAGTGCGGCTCATGACAGTGAGGCCAGCGCCACTCACCATGTTTGTAAGGCCACGTGCCATTGGCCGACGAGAAGTGCGGCTCATGACAGTGAGGCCAGCGCCACTCACCATCAGTGTAAGGCCACGTGCCATTGGCCCACGAGAAGTGCGGCTCATGACAGTGAGGCCAGCGCCACTCACCATGTTTGTAAGGCCACGTGCCATTGGCCCACGAGAAGTGCGGCTCATGATAGTGAGCGGACGTGAAGTTGAGCCGGGTGAGCCAGTCGTCCCCCGTGGACGTCCGCAGGTCGTACGTGTTGGACCCAGTGAAGACGCCCGTCGACGCCTCGATGATGAACCGCAGCCAGGTGTTGCCAGATCGCGGGTGTGATGCCAGATACACCAAGTGGTCCATGGATCTTAGCTTTGCAAACCTGAAAAAAAAAAACGGACCGGTCGCAACTTGGAGGCAACGAAAGTCGATTATTCACTCTCTGGTGACGAATACCAATAAGTCACAAATACAACTAATTCATGATATTCATGGGAAGCTACTGAACCCCATACCTTTCACCGACCGTAATATTAGGTGTCTTGGTGTTTTGATAAGACAATGGCTCTGATGAGAAAAGCAAATATGAATGTCGTTGGCAGCAGAGCTGCCACTTCTGGTACATGCATATATATATATATGATATATATATATATGTATATATATATATATATATATATATATATATATATATATATATATATATATATATATATATATATATATATATATATATATATATATATATATATATATATATATATATACATATATATATATATATATATATATATACATATATATATATAAAAAAAAAAAAATATATATATATATATATATATATATATACATATATATATTTATATACATATATATGTATATATATGTGTGTGTGTGTGTGTGTATATATATACACGTTAGTTGATATCAGGCATTGTGCTATCTGATGCAAATTCTGCAAATGACGTTATTTCACAATGGTCACTCTCCCCTTGCATCCACTTTTAGATTCAGTCTAAAGATTTTTGCCACAACCTGTACACACAGGCTATCGGCAATGCTCGTCTCCAGCAATACAATATTTGGCTCAGTGACTGCGGGCAGACACTAGCAAGGGAAGCCGACGTGGTTACGTTCTTGTTCCGGCGCTCAGATTGTAAGCCGCTCCTCCATCCCGGAGACTGCATGCACGGTTGACCACGAGACCAGTTGCGCACGCTGCACACGGCTGCTACCTGCCCGTGAAAACTGATCGTGTGGGTCTGGTTTGGCCTGCCATGAAGCATCTGCTCCTCTCACTCTCTCCTCCTCATCCTCTCCCTCCTTCTCTCTATATGAGACGCTGGCAGACCTACCCCCGGTGTCGGGCACCGTCTGAGCCAGTTTTCAGGCAGGGGCGTGACCGTGACACGGTTTGTCGGGCACCGTCTGAGCCAGTTTTCAGGCAGGGGCGTGACCGTGACACGGTTTGGCACCGTCTGAGCCAGTTTTCAGGCAGGGGCGTGACCGTGACACGGTTTGGCACCGTCTGAGCCAGTTTTCAGGCAGGGGCGTGACCGTGACACGGTTTGGCACCGTCTGAGCCAGTTTTCAGGCAGGGGCGTGACCGTGACACGGTCTGGCCTGTTGTGTTCATACGGATGTCCGAGTTGTTGGATTTGGTTCGGATTGGATAAAATTACGACAAATAATTTTGATTCTAATTGGATTTTGGATTGCTGGTAGTCATTAGCCATACATGTTAATCCAGGGCTTCATTAACTTTTCTTGAATTCGCTGACAGCGTCATTTTGGGGAAAAGAAAACAAATGGAGCAGGAAGTGTCTCATCGAATATCGTTCTCCATTCCAAAATAATGCGCTTGAATTAGAAGTCGTTGGTTTGTTCGGGCAAGTTCCATAATTCAGACTGCAAATCAAGTGGAGTGCACGTCTGTTTCATTGATGGGTGCTCCATACACGATTTGCAATGTACGCATATCTGACGCTGAAAACACGAAGAACGTTGAAATCTAAGAAGCCGAACGCTGAAAGGAAGGATCTGATGATAAGTGGAGAGGTTATTTACATTTTGTTCATGGGGTAATTGGCTAGGTTACAAAAAAGTGGGAGCGTGGATCCTTGGCCGCCTAAGT
Source organism: Ashinkailepas kermadecensis (assembly GCA_034440615.1). Classification (NCBI taxonomy): domain Eukaryota; kingdom Metazoa; phylum Arthropoda; class Thecostraca; family Neolepadidae; genus Ashinkailepas; species Ashinkailepas kermadecensis. The sequence continues at coordinate 20,670 of JAOTOM010002834.1, read as the reverse complement.
AAAAATGTTTGTGGCCTAACTTAATGCACAATAAGCTGCACACCCAACCTTCACAATACTGGGCCATACCACGCTAGTCAAATGTCAACAAAAGGTCAGTAGACTTGGCATCCATTGTGGTCTGGGATGCAATGGCATGGCCATTTCCAGGTATCTTTTTTTTCGCGAGTTCCGCCCCTCAAGGCCACATCTCACCGGGAAGGGATGTCCTCATGGGAAGGGGTGTATCGCTCTCATAAGTCCTCATGGGAAGGGGTGCATCGCACTGGAAACGAGTGCTCCCACTAAGGACTACATTGGCGTTAGAAAGTTTTAAAAGTGTGTGGGGGAGGGGAGGAGAGTGCATGCTATGTTGACATATCTGGAACGCAAGTTGCTTAGTGGGGGAGGCGGGAGCTCCGAAAGATTTCACCGAATAAACTAGCAATGCTGTAATTGCCACTTCCAATATTTCACCCTCCCTCAGTGGGCATACACAAATTTTGATCAGATGGATGGCACTAATCCAGGATGCGCCACTTTGCTGGGTGCTCGGCGCCAATGATCGGGACATATTTGTGGAGCAGTGAACACTTAGATCTCACGATGGATCGCCGATTTAATTCCGAGTGACATCAATTTCACTCAGTGGGGCACCTTTTGCTAGAAGTCGTGAGGCAAGAGCACGTAGGGTTGCACTGCACAAAACACCACAACCGTCACAAAAACCGACAAGTTCCTGTAGAAATGACTGGAATATAATTATATGCTTTAAAGAAGCTTTGTGATGTTGAAAAATTTCGGGCACCGCAATGCTCACTTCAAATGCGAAAAAGAGATAACGAGAGCGCTCGGCACTGCCGCACACACGATGGAACCATCTTAAAAGGCTGGTCACGAACAGAAGAAGGGAAGCGGGAACGGCGTGTAAATCGTGCAAAAGGTCGTTAATAAACATGGAAAAGAGAAGAGGAGCTAGCAAGAATTATTCCGGGATCCCGGAAGCTACCGATCTCTAGCTAAAAGTTTTACCATTGCCAATGACCGTTTGTGCCCTGCCAGATAGCTACGAGACCAACAATTGGAGAGTGAAATCATGCCAACGGTAGGATTGTTCTAACTTTCTCACGCGAAATGTGTGATTTACATTTGGAAAAGCAGCCAAATAATCTCCATAAATTGCGTCTGTCTGGCATCCATTGGGGATCGCGGCCTAGGTAGGATACTGACAAGTCGCATCCTAGGTAGGATGCTGACAAGTCGCATCCTAGGTAGGATACGGACAAGTCGCTCAGCTTGTGAAGCGTGATCATCCTTCATCCTTCGTGTCTGCCATCCTTCTTGTGTATGGGAATGATCTTTGTCTCTTTCCATCGGTTTGTGAATACCTCTGACCCTACTGATAGATGGAATGTTTCGTTAAGGTGTGGTTCCTCCACATACTCACTTATTGGGCGCGCGCTCACACTGTCTGGTCCACAAGCCTTGTGAGGGCTTCTGGCTGATGGACTGCAGGGCTGCTGCCACTGCAGGGCTGCTGCCACTGCAGGGCTGCTGCCACTGCAGGGCTGCCACTGCAGCCAGCCGTGTGATGTGCAGCCGCGTGATGTGTACCCGTGAAAGCGGATCGAAATGGTGTACTGATGCAATCGGGTGCTGATTGACTGCCGGACCTGTAAATATGTCCTCAAACAGACCCTCCTTCAAAGAGGCTGCGCGCTTCCTGTCAGCTGAAGTGGTGTCTCCATTCTCACCATAACATAGACTATGCATATGTTATATTTTATTTTAACTTTATATTTATATTTTATATAATATTTTAAGGCACATTGCATGAAAGACCAATGTCTTTTCGAGTTAAATTGAACATCACCTGGCAGGCTGTATTTCCAGTAAGCTCTTATTACGTGGAGTTGAGCTCCGGTATCATCGCATGGGTTCCGGAGACGTCGGGGAAATGATGCCTTTTTTAGTCGAGGCAAGAGGTTTGGATGTCACACGCCCTCATCCACCCAATCTGTAGGTCCGGTGATCCTACCAATCCATATAACTACCGTCCTCGTTCCATTGTCCCAGTCGTTGCCAAGATTGTGGAGCACGCCGTCCGCCAGCAGCTCTACAACAACATGTCCCAAAGTCATCTCCTGTCCCCACTCAACACGGTTTCCGCCCATGTCGCTCGACGCAAACTGCCCTGATTTCCGTATCAAACCAAACCCTTTCCGCCACCAACGACCGAGGGGAGATGTCCCTTCTTTGTCTGCTGGATTTGAGCAAATGCTTTGAAGTGATAGGCCATTCGAAGCTCCTCTCAAAATTAAACCTATGTCAATATTTACTGGTTTTCCGCCTACCTCCATAATCACGCCCAAAATATCAGCCGTTCTGACAGTCTGGAGACCAATGAAAAGTCAGCTTCACTACCCGACAGCACGGGAGTTTTTCAAGGATCAGCATTGGGCCACCGCTCCACTGCATCTTCTCCCGACTGCGGTCCGTTCGCAGGAGGCCCAGTACTAGTCCAATATGCAGACATTCAAATTTTGGTCAGTGGCGAGAATCTGAAAGAGGGTCAAAACGTCGTCACCGGAATGGAGCAAGTTCCGGCCTTCCTCGACATTTGATTCCGCGTGAACAGACTGAAGGTAGATGCAGGGCAGACTCAGCTGACGTTGTTGGACAGTCAGCATCAACAATAGTCGTCAATCCCCCAATTCCTTCCCATCTAGGGTCTGCTAGAGGGAATGGGCTGGCTGTGTGCGGGAATCTAGTGCCGCACCACACGCTACTCCTGGTGCACAAGGTGCAACGACACGGTGAGACTGTGATCCTGGCCAAAAGTTTCTCACTAGTGTCTCAGACTCGTGACCGTCCACGAGGCGGGACAGAGACTTATATGTCCTCTGGTCACGACCGAAATGGACGAGACGTTTTTGCTGGCGCGCGGCACGGCGGTGCAACCGTCTGCCGCCTGACGTTCTCTGGCTTATTGTCCCATTGTTCTGCCCCATCTGAAGCTCCACCTGCACAGGGATCTGGATTGCCATCCAGCTTTACTCCGCACACTACTAAACTACAAATGTATGAATGTGCTGCGCGTATGCATGTTACCAACGCTGGCCTCTTTTAACACGCGCCCTGGAGGGCCTCTGAGAATTACGCGCACTGGAGGGGGGGGCCGATTCCGCCCCCCTAAGATCTCGGCTCCTAGTAAAGCTGGAGGAACGAAATTCGCAGGGTGGATGGGCACGGTAGTGAACTCTTTTGTGTGCAAATTTCATGACCTTAGGTCAATACCTTCAAGGTCAAATGAGGTCAAATTTGCAAACTTTTCTGGTATTGCGTGGCTTGGTTTGTCATCGTTATGGATCGCTGTGATTGTATTTAAATGCTCCAAAATGGGCATCCATGATGTTTTGGACATTACTAATGATGCAATGCAGATGCTGGACCCAACATTTGACCTCAGGTCACCTATATAGCACTACTTTATCAGGTCAGTTACCTGTTCCAGTTACCGAAACCGGGCCGCCCGCCCGACTGCTCCGTCGGGCAGCTCGGAGCAATCGGCTTCGTGAAGAAGGGAGTAAAGTACATGAATAAAGTATGGAAACGCAATGACAAACAGTACAAATGACAACCAGTCGTGCATTTATGGCAATATTCCAGTTGGTCAAGTTTGGTTCCATTAACCTGTCATGAACTTGACCTGACTTGACCTTGGTGACCTAACATGACCTTGAAACTATACAGCATATCAATATGCATCAAACAAGTCGCTAGTGTTGCCTGGAACACTTCCCTGTTGTCAGTATATTGGAAGCGCATCAGCGCCGATTTTTGTGGTCTGGCGCTATAACATTTTTTGAATTTAGCGGCCCCTAACTTGAAAAATTTTCGGCAGATTTCCATTTTTCTTACTTGAAACGACGCGCCATTCATTTCTAAGCAGGTACACCGAAAATCGCGTATATCGACCGATAAAATCTGCAGTTATTTGCGAAAAACCGGAGGGGTGGGCGGATTTCGCCCCCCCCCCTCCAGTGCGAGTGTTAAGTCACTGATGTGAAGCCGTACTAGCCACAAGTCGATTGTGGATGGCTCTAATATATGTATTTTATTCTGAGGCTGAGCACTGCACGCACGGACGCGTTGAACCACGGGGCGTTGCACGTTTTGGTGTCAACACAGATACTATTGGTGTCACAAATAGCTTGGCAGCCAGGCTGTGTCCTGGCATCTGAATATCCTGAATAGGTATGCTGTGTTATGCCACGCCTATACCTCTGCAGGATATTCAGGTGCCAGGACGCCCAGCCTGACTGCCAAGCTATTTGTGCCACAAATTATGCATGCTCCGCGATGGCTGACTCTAGTAGGTCATAAAACATACCAGCCACGTGATTAACATATCGGTCATCCTAGATTAACATCTCGGTCATCCTAGAGATCCCATGGGACCAGCGCAAGGCACTGGCACAGGCCCTCGAAATCCGCACGCTTGTAGTCAAGTCCGGGCACCATGTTACTAATAATGCTAGACGAGTGCAAGTAACCGTAACCCTGGAAACTGTTCGTATTTATTATCCGAAGCGCTCATTTTGACACGGATTGGCAATTGTGTAGAAAAATACTCCACCTAACGTATTGCTGCGCCCAGTAGGCCCGGTCGTACCTTGCTTGCTCATGACATCACAATCGTCGATGAATCGCGCGGCCCAGGCTGAGGTCCCGCGGAGGGTAGGTACGGCACCGGACATCGCCGCTGTCCAACTGACTTCCGGCAGACAAAAATCGCGACTGAGTTGAGTCTGCCATCCGCTGGCCGCGTTGCAGCAATCGTAGGCAGCGCAGCACCACTCTCCGGAGGCGGGCGACACTCGGTCCGGGGCGCCACTCTCCGGAGGCGGGCGACACTCGGTCCGGGGCCCCACTACCCGGAGGCGGGTGACACTCGGTCCGGGGCGCCACTCTCCGGAGGCGGGTGACACTCGGTCCGGGGCGATGGCCGTGAGCCTCAGCCGGATGAGACGCATCTCAACATCCGACCGGTCGGCCAGACTCGTCGGCAGCAGCGACGCTCGCCAATCGCAAGTGGCGCTGCCTCTCGGAGACCCTCGGCCACGCCCAAATCATGCGTGGTCGCAGAAGCCAACGCGTAATTCCGAGTCGTGGCCAGTTTCCGTTGGCGGCGTCACGGTGAAAGCCGCCAAATCGTAGCGGGCGAGCACCGGCACCCACGCTCCAGATACCGCAGCTATTTTCTGATGTTGCGCGCGCTGGTGAGATTCACCGTTAGCCGGCAGTCTACTCGGCCGCCGGCCGGCGCGACGTCACCTCCGCTGTCGGGGCCGGGATTCAGTTCGACGTCTCCAGCAGCATCAGCGGTACACGGCAGAGTTGGGCTGTGCCGATCGTGTTAGCTCCATACTGAATTCAGGCACGACAATGATCGGTAATGAACAAAGGTACTCGCATGGCTTTCTATTAATACTTGCACCTAAAGACTATCAAAGCATGCAGATGTTTCGTCTTTTCCCAATGTATGTTTTGAGCTGCAATTTGGGTAAACAGATTAGTATAATAGCTACCAAGCACCAACTAAAGCAGACATGATTTAGTGTCACGGAAATACGCAACTGATTTTGTGCCGTTAAGCAAATACCAGCTAGTTAGAATTGGGGGTGACTGTGAACAAGCCATTTCAGGGAGAGTCTCCGAGACATATTAAATAGAAAAGACCATTGCTGAAGCGTGTGTGTGTTACATGCAAAGTTGTATTTTCGGTGGCCGCTAGAGGCGAGAGTTGTGTTGCATCATCGCATACACCGGAGGTGAGATGGTCATTATTATCAACGAATGCCACCGTCCAACGGCCAGTGATGACAACTAGGGACCATTAGTGACAACCAGGGAGTATTAGTGACAACCAGAAACTATTAGTGACAACTGGTAGTAACTGGTATCGACTGGTAACACCTAGTACCAACTGGTGACAACTAGGGACAATTAGTGACAACTGGTAGCAGCCAGTGGCGATCGGTGACAACTAGTGCCAACTGGTGACAACCAGGGGAAATTAGTGACAACTGATAGCACAAGTGACAGCTGGTAACTAACTAGGGACCATTAATGACAACCAGGAGCTATTGGTGACAACTTGTAGTAACTAGTACCAACTGGTGATAACTAGTAAAAACTGGTGACAAATAGGGACAATTGGTGACAACTGTAGTAACTACTACCAGCTGATGACAATTAGTGGGAATTGGGTCTAGTTGACACACGAGATGGTTGATACAACAGCATTTGCTCCAAAAGTGTGAAGCCGGTTGCCATGACTGCCACACATGCTGCTACTGGCACCTTCTTATCGCGGCAAAAACAAGCACAAGACCATTCGAATGCGGAATGGTGACGATGTGGCACATTTTTGGAGCGAAAGTAAGATGTCTATGTCTGTGCTTCGCCCTTAATTTCTAATTTGTCTCGCACTTTCTAACTTTTTAGGTATCTGTTATTGTTACCATGTTCACATAGATTGCAACGGTGAAATGCCATAATCATTTGCGCTATGCTGGACTCGTAATGTTGCATAGCATGTTGCAGCCTGAACCAGAAAATCTACGGGGTAAATTGATACAGTCTGCATCAACTTAATCAGCCTGTATCAACGTTTTGTGGACTGGTAATGGCATAAAATAACAACGGAATTGCCTATTAGTCTGAAGGTCTTTGCTAAAAGTGTTTCAAGATGATCTTACTCAATATTTCTACCGGCATTTCTTATCTGACGGAAAAGACGGCATGAAAGAAAAGGTGCATCTATGGAAGAACGTTTGCGTCTTCTATAAATGTCATAAACCATGGGCTATGGTGAGCCCAGACTCAAACAAGGATTATTACTGCAAGCGTGAAATATGGATATTTCAGATGGCGTAAGCTAATGCCATTTATGGGCAATACATTTTATTTGACTTATATCTTATCAACTTATCCCATCGTCAGTAACAACTTAGCCCTACATCGGGAAAAAAATTGAGGAATCGGTAGTTGCGCGATGTTTTGCTCACGGGTGGAAAGCCCAGATGATGCGAGGACAAAATAATTATCGGGCATGATACTAGAAGGTCTAGGCTTGGTGTACGTCTAGCTATCTCCTCGCTACCATTCCAAAGTGATGAGTTATTTTGAGCATCGGCAGAATTGTATCAATTAGATCCGGTCCCTCGTACCAACTGGTGACAACTAGGGGAATTAGTGACAACTGGTAGCAACTAATGGCGACTAGTAAAAGACTGGGGACCATTAGTCATAACTAAGAACTATTAGTGTCAACTGGTGGTAAATAGTACCGAATGATGACAACTAGTGGCAACTGATAACAACTAGTAACAACTGAGATAACTGAAGACAACTGGGAACCATTAGTAACAACTGATAGCAATTGGTACCGACTGGTGACAACTAAACAACTAAATAGTCCCCATTGATGACAACTGGTGACCATCGGTGGCAGCTGACTCACCATGTCCGGTGGTGAGCGCACTGTGACGAGTTGAACCAGGCGGTGGAGGGCACCGTCTTGTCGTATATCTGCTCCAGTGGCCGGCCATAATACCAGCCGTACTCCCGGCCATGGCTGGCCTCTCCGGCCGTCTCGGAGCTCGCCTCGTGCCCCAGCTGGGAGCTGGTCAGCAGCTCCACCCTCCGGCCGCTCCACACTCGCACGTCCACGTCGGGCAGGAGGTCCCAGCACGTCACCAGCACCAGCAGGCCGGTCAGCGCCGCCACCACCACCAGCAGCGTCACGCGCGAGCAGCACGACCTCGCCAGGCCCGTCGGCGGCCGCTCGCCGTCTCTGCCTCTGCCTCTCCCCATGCCGCCGCCGCCACACCGCCGCCGCCGCCGCTGTGCCGATGCCTACTGCGGCACGTCGTGCAGCGCAGTCCCAGCGCGTGCATGTCAGGGTGACAAGTAGGCGCCGGCGGCGGTGTGGCGGCCGGCACAACTGACGGGATGGCTGGTCCTCACTGACGGGATGGCTGGTCAACACTGACGGGATGGCTGGTCAACACTGACGGGATGGCTGGTCCAACGGGACGGCTGGTCCACACTATGGGACGCTGGTCCACACTGACGGGATGGCTGGTCCACACTGACGGGATGGCTGGTCCTCACTGACGGGATGGCTGGTCCTCACTGACGGGATGGCTGGTCCTCACTGACGGGATGGCTGGTCCTCACTGACGGGATGGCTGGTCCACACTGACGGGATGGCTGGTCCACACTGACGGGATGGCTGGTCCACACTGACGGGATGGCTGGTCCACACTGACGGGACGGCTGGTCCTCACTGACGGGACGGCTGGTCCACACTGACGGGACGGCTGGTCCACACTGACGGGATGGCTGGTCCACACTGACGGGATGGCTGGTCCACACTGACGGGATGGCTGGTCCTCACTGACGGGATGGCTGGTCCACACTGACGGGATGGCTGGTCCTCACTGACGGGATGGCTGGTCCACACTGACGGGATAGCTGGTCCACACTGACGGGATGGCTGGTCCACACGGACGGGATGGCTGGTCCTCACTGATGGGATGGCTGGTCCTCACTGACGGGATGGCTGGTCCACACTGACGGGATGGCTGGTCCTCACTGACGGGATGGCTGGTCCTCACTGACGGGATGGCTGGTCCACACTGACGGGATGGCTGGTCCACACTGACGGGATGGCTGGTCCTCACTGACGGGATGGCTGGTCCACACTGACGGGATGGCTGGTCCTCACTGACGGGATGGCTGGTCCACACTGACGGGATGGCTGGTCCTCACTGCACGACGGTGGCAATCGACAATTAGAACCGCGCAACCTACTTTCCAGTGTAGAATGCAAACAATGGAATGTACATTCGTGCAATTTTTAGCATTCGTGGGGTTCTGAAGCAAATCGGGGATAAAGCACGATCTTGAATTTTCCAAAGTCATTGATCCCCACTACTATTAATTATACCTTTAAGGTCATTGAAAATCCACACAAATAACAGGTGGCAATGCCATACAAGAACGCCTATGGACTTCAAGGTGTTGACACTGACACATCCTAATTAAATGGATTTTAAGGTTTAGATAATGACTACATAGTGAGTCGTATATATATATATATATAGTACGCATAAATGCACAGATGCGATTCCAGCCGTCCTAAAGTGGGGGTTGCGACATCCAAAAATTAAATCACAATGCTTTACATAATTTTATGCATAGCAATCCTACGTACAATAATATAAAATATACATTGATGGCAAAATGCATATTGAATGAGCATTCTCTTGGAACGGCATTTAATTTTCGACAGCTATTTCAGACGCTAGCTGGAATAGCTCAGTGGGCTAATATTAGCTACTGCTATGGGAGTCCAGATAAATCATCCCAAAAGTTCCCAATCAAGAAAAAATGACGGTCTTTGGTCTGGTAATTGGTTACCCATTACACAAGTTGCTGAAATGCGAATAAGAGAACCGACGAACGAAATGAAGTGAGAATAAATGTAGAATCGAAATACTGCAGCTGTGTTTGAAGAAAACTGGAACGAATATTACAGGCGATGCGAAGGCGAATAATCCCAAATTAGCCTGTAATAAAATGTGAACTTTAAATGTTAAGTGGAAGTTGCATGCATGTAATGCGTCCATATCTGATTCATGATCATGCTCGTGTTGCACTGACATCCTTCACTCAGTGGCTGTCGCTATTGCTCGAGCTGTCTGCTGGGCTCCTGTTCATTTCCACCCCAGTGCTCGGACACAGCGGAGAGCACCACAGCTTCGGCAGGAGCGACCTTTTCTTCCTATGGTGGTCAGTCTTGACAGAGAACAGCTAGATATTACTGATGGAAGAATTGCAGAATGGCTGAAAACATGATCGCTGAGTGCCTGATAACAGGATTGCAGGGTGACTGATGTCGGGATCGCAGGATGACTGATGACGGGATCGCTGGCTGACTGCGATGACGGGATCGCAGGGTGACTGTTGTGATGATGGGATCGCTGCACTGGAGACCAGAAGATGGCCCAGGAGGTCAGACATTGTGCGAATTCGGCTGTCCTTCCGTGTGTGCTTCAATCCCAGTATGGTACCGATCTGAACGATGTGCTCATTGTTGACCCGCCGCCGCCTCCCTGAGACCTTGGAAACAACAGGGCCGATTTTCTTGAAAGAAACGGTAATCGATTCCTCATGCATTGATCTACATTTCGGCGCAAAACAAAATTCACAAGTTCTGGAATGTCGTATACATGGTGGCCCTGTGACAACAAACTGCCTATTGTTTGCAGGTCGGTACCCCTGCCACAGATGTGTCCCAAGTCACTTGCAATAATTGTGTGTCGCTCTTTGTATCGCCGCGGCCTTGCCTGGTGGTCGACGGACTCCTGTCCTCTCAGGTGTCCTTCAGATCAACACATACGAACACATGCTGTTCACATGTTGCAGAGCTGACACCCCACTGCACCCAAGCACGAACCGCTCACTACGTGCCGGCGAATTGCACGTTGTTTCAACGGATTACACATGTTGTGATGTTGTGATATGTTGGCAATATCGGTCAGGCAATGGCATGGTGGGCTCAAGTGACACGTGCTGGAGACGCGGCATAACATCGACCCGCGCCTTCACTAGTCACTCCATGGCATCCCACACGGACACCACATTAAATGGTACAAGTGATGTGCTGGCGACACAGTTTGATATCGACCCGCTCCATCACTGTTCTCGTCCCTGGCATCTCACACTGACACCACATTGAATGCGATGCAACTCCTTTTACTCTCCGTAAATATCATGTTCCACAAGGAGCTTATTTACGCTTATGCCTTGGAAAACTACATCTCGCGCTTCAGTGTGGTCGCCAGGCATTCGAGGCTGTGGGTTTTGGGTGGTGGGGGAGCGCAAATGAAGATTTTTGCCCAGATTTCTCCAGTTTTTCCTGGAAACATCAGAAGGTTCACAGACAGTGTAAGGGCAGCTTAAATCCCTGGTTAAGCTCCAATGTTTTGAGGGTAGAGGGGGAACTGTCTCCGACGCCTCCTCCCCCTAGTGACGCCTATGTCGCACGTGCACCCTGAACGGAACACCAATGCAGCGCAGTGTCAATATAAGGTATGCACATACCAATTTGCGTACATACAACGTTCAATCTACTAGTTCCGTGGACGCAACCATCTCCAAATACAGGGCGAATGTTAGAACTAATGACCCGCAGCCTGCAATTGTCCGTCCCACGCCCTATGTCACAAACATTGGCTCAATGTTTTTAACTAGAGGTACAGCCAGGTGTTCCCCTCCCCATAGCACTCAATAACACCCTAGGTCAAACGAAAAATTTTAAAGATGTTCACCACGCAAAGCCCAAAATTTTCAACGCGTTTCGAGCGCCGGAAGCTTTCTCTATTTCATCACATATTTTTGGCCGGACCCCCCTTAGAATAATCCTGGCTGCGCTACTGCATTTAGCACGCAATTAGCTCCGTCATAGTCATGGAAGCGTACGGCATGCGTGTGGTATACTGTTTGTTTCTAATGGTGTATGGTCTATGCTGGGTAAACTATGGGGAGGGCAAATTTTGCCCTTTATATGTTTTCAGGATAGCCGCCCAACGCGTAGTTTAGCCATCAGACGGCCAAATGTAGCATACCCTTTGACAACTGAATAGCCGAGCTTTTGCTGTTGTATCTTTTGTCTGGAAACCCAGGGCTGTCGAGCTAGGTTGGTTAGTTATTGGAGTTTAGGGCCGCGTCGGCTGCATCGGTCATGCAGCGCCCATAATATCGTCAGTCAGGCAATAACCTGCACACTAGTCAGTCACAGGTCAGTCGATGAGACAACTGCATGTGAAGGGGTCTACGTAAGTGTGACATCATGCCGTGCTTCGATCCTCAGTTTCCCACAAATGCAAAAGTGTGTTAATGTCAACATACATCGCATAAGAATGGGTTTCTGATAAGAAGCCGACAAGCTGTCCAGATTCAACAATGAGAAACTCGTCCCCTGATAATTACCTAAGGGAGAGAGAAGCACGTCCAAAATTACGCCTTCGTTCATCGGTAGGTTGGCTGTAGGCAATCATTATATGTCGCACTGACAGTGCAGCATGGCAACTTGGACGCAGTGGACTGCCACCACCAGTCAGAAGGTAGCGGTGAGTCTCGTACGCGTGGCCAATTCGCAGGCGGCGCAGTGCCACCTAGTTCCGTCTGACTTCATGTAATGATGATAACCGTTCACCAAGACAGGGTTTAATTGTTCTCAGCTTGTTGCCTACGATTGTGTCCCAACAGACCTGCCACCTCTAGAATAGGAGGCCTTTTGTAAGTCCATTTGTATTTGTTGCATCGCTATATGCTGCGTAGTTTGGGAGTTGCAATACAATTACGTTCTAGCACTGAAATACCGTGATGCTTCCCACGCCTCCTACGCTCGGCCGTGGTATCGAATTTGCATACTGATGTCATGGTCGCCGCTGGAAGCCCGACTAGTTACTTGTGCGACAGCTGATATAAGCGGCAGTAGATCTGGTCAGATTAACACTTGTGTATACCCGGCAGCAGATCAGCTCAGATTAACTCTTGTGGTGCATACACGACAGAAGATCCGCTCAGGTTATTACCTTTGTCGTATGTGCATGGCAGTAGATCCGTTCAGGTTATGACCTTTGTCGTATGTGCATGACAGTAGATCCGCTCAGGTTATGACCTTTGTCGTATGTACATGGCAGTATATCCGCTCGGGCTCCGATCTTGCTCGTAGCAACATTGCCACAGTTACGGGTAATGGGCGGGACCAGTTACGGGTAATGGGCGGGACATAAATAGCCTCGCATTCGATGCGGTCCAAGACTGAAATACTCTACGGACCACAATTTCTCCGTATTCCTTATTTAGCTATGCCAATGCCCATTTCTTCGGATTGAACGACATGAGTGGAGGTTAATGCCAACCAGGGATAAGACATTTAAAGCTGATTGCATGTCCCACTGAGCATAGGTGGCGGAACGAGCGAATTTAACGGTGGGGTAGTTTTGGGACATTCCTTTCCAGCCATAGAATAGCGTGCGTGCAAAAATATAAAGACACGACCAAGGAAAGCTGCTACTGCTACTACTACGCGTATTCAGCACGGGTCGCCAGGCCCCACACTCCCGACCGCTGAGAGACGACTGCCCCGCCCGGGGGAGGGGCAGTCGACGCCGGGTGACCTGGCGCACGCGTGGTCCATCCAGATGGGCAGCTCTCTCTTGCTGGGAGACGCTCGTCGGCGGGGTTATCGGCCGGGCGGACGTAACGGACACCACACAGGTGCGTGCAGAATAAGCGAGCTAAAAACACAGTGCACGCGGCGCGGCCACGGCGCGGCCACGGCGCGGTCACGGCGCGGTCACGGCACGGTCACGGCGCGGTCACGGCGCGGCCACGGCGCGGTCACGGCACGGTCACGGCACGATCACGGCGCGGTCACGGCGCGGTCACGGCGCGGCCACGGCGCGGTCACGGCACGGTCACGGCGCGGTCACGGCACGATCACGGCGCGGTCACGGCGCGGTCACGGCACGGTCACGGCGCGGTCACGGCGCGGCCACGGCACGGTCACGGCGCGGTCACGGCGCGGTCACGGCGCGGTCACGGCGCGGTCACGGCGCGGCCACGGCGCGGTCACGGCGCGGTCACGGCGCGGTCACGGCACGGTCACGGCGCGGTCACGGCGCGGTCAGGTTGTCAGCCCACTTGTGTGAGCTGATGAGAACTGTCTGGTTGTCGACCAGCTGAGTTAACGGTGGCTGAACGCAAGCGGTGGCCGCACGCGCCACCATGAACTCGGCCCGATAGACGGAGCTGGTCTGGTCAGGGTGTAGGCGTATTCCTCCAGAGGCGTGATAGATCCGAGCTAGTCTGGTCAGGATGTAGGCGTATTCCTCCAGAGGCCTGATAGATCGCAGCTGGTCTGGTCAGGGTGTAGGCGTATTCCTCCAAAGACCTGATAGACCGGAGCTGGCCTGATCAGGGTGTAGGCATGTCTCCCGAGGCGAGGTCACCAGGTCGGACGGCGCGACACCCGGGCAGGTGGTCCGGCGTTACGTCGGGCGCTCATCCGCCCGGCCAATGAAACGGCCGCCAGCCACACAGGAGTCGCCTCGGCGACGTCACGCAGATGCACGGGCAGGGGTTTTTGCAGGCAGAGCGTGGTAACCCGGCGCACCGCGCTCTGCTGATACTACGAGCCGGGGATATAGAGTCGAACCTAGGCCCCCGTCCGACCTACCCATGCGGAAGATGTAACGGCGACGTCGGATCGGGCTCGGTGCCGTGCCGAGTCTGCGCGCGATGGTGGCACGGCAGATGCGCGGGGCTCCAACCCAGGGCCGTCGGCAGGATGGCACGCCTCGGGGAGGAGTGGTCATGCGACGGTCGCCAGGGGAGGACCGGCGCGGCCCTTGCCGCAGCGGGGTCTGGATCGCCAGGAGGGACGACGTCCGCCAACCCGTCCCCGCCGTCGCCCGATCTCGGACTCAGGGCGAGCCCCCGGCGGCAACCGGCCCCATCAGCAGGAAGGACACCGACTGCACCGGCCCGACCACAACGCCGCATAAACATAAGACAACCAAGACCAAGAACTACACGAACAAGCCCACCGACTACAGGCGAGGCGATCATTATCCAGTGGAATGCGGACGGCGTCCGATCGAAGACAGCTGAAATGCTCAAGTTCTTGGACGATATCAAGCCGGACATCGTGGTCCTGCAAGAGACCAAGCTGACGCCTAAGGACCCCTTCCAGGTACGAGGATACCATATTATTAGAAAGGATCGAGGTCGAGGCCGTCGAGCAGACACCACGGCCGGCGGCGGGGTCGCCACACTCGTTAGGGAAGGCACGCTGTACACAGTGCTGGACAAGAAGATGACGGCGGCAAACGACCACATGACCGACGCCCTCGTGGTAGAGGTCGGGGGACCGCACCACCTGATGGTCGTAAACCTCTACGTACCGCCCATTCGTGCGGGAGCGGACACCCGCACTCAGCATTTCAGCACAGGTTCGTGGCCGAGCGACCGAAACACCATCATCTGCGGAGATGTTAACGGACATAGCGCGGCATGGGACCCCCACGTCAGAGAAAACCACATTGGGGAGGAAATCGACGAGTGGATTACGGCGAGTAATTTCATCGTCGCCAACACAGGAGTGCCGACCCGACAGGGTAGATCCCCGTTCTATGGTCTTTCAGCCCCTGACATCACCCTCCACCACTCCTCGCTGACCAGTCGCGTGGAATGGAGACCAAGATCGCGTTATCCTCGGGCCACCTGCCATTTGGATGCAAGATCCAGACAGGGAAGAAGAAGAAAGGCCCAGGAAGAGGCCCAGCAAGATACGCGTACAAGAAAGCGGACTGGGTGCTGTTCGAAGAGGAGGTGGAAAAGAGCTTTGGATCGATGCCGGAGTGGACCGAGGATACCACACCAAAGGAGGCCAACAACTCACTTGTGACAGTTATCCTGAACGCGGCAGCGGTGGACATCCCCCGAGGCTCCAGAAAGGACCCGAAGCCCTGGTGGACGCGAGAGGTGGACGAGGCGGTGAAAAAGCGGGACGAGCTGCGCGCTCGGGCCGCCAGAGACCCTGCGATCGGCGGTGAATGGAGGGAGGCGGAAAGGACGGCACGAGACACCATCCTGAAGGCGAAACAAGAGACCTGGCGCAGTTTCACTTCTGAGCTCTCACTAAGGACTGACATCGGGAAGGTGTGAAGTACAGTACATGCCATGGATGGCCGCGTCGCGCCCATCAGACGGAACGACGAAACCCTGCGAGTCGGCCCCAGAAGGATATCAAAGGACAGCGCCAAGGCCGACGCCTTCATGCCAGTGTACAGCAAGACGAGCCACCTCCAACCCAGAGTCAAAGAAGACCGCCCGATAAGACACGGCCTCACCGACCACCTGCGCACAACGTGTCAACAGTGCGGACACCATCGCGGCGGCTGCTGCTCCCCCTTCACCAGCACAAAACTAAAACAAGAGCTAAGTTTCCTGCCCGCCAAGAAGGCAGACGGCCTAGAGAATATTTCCAACGAGATGCTCGTGCACCTGGGGGAAAGCGGCCGCAAGCGGCTCCTCGACGTGATCAACCTCTTGTGGATCAGGGGGAAGTGTCATCCGCCTGGACCAAAGCGGAGAAGAAGAACCTTGGGTTCTTTTACGACGAATTCAACCGCTAGGTCATGTAGCGTCGCCAACCTCTCACGCCGATTGGTCGCGGGTGGACTCGGTAATGCACTCGGTTGTGAGATTCGAACCGACAATCTTGCGATCAAGAGTCCGACGCTCTACCAACTGAGCTACCGCGGCCCCCTACCAAAGCGGAGATTGTACCGATCCTGAAGAGGGGGAAAACACCGGAAAAGGTGGAGTCATACAGGCCGATTAGCCTGCTCAGCTGTATCGGGAAGCTTTGCCAGCGTCTGGTCAACGGACGACTCACGTATCTTCTGGAGGAGAGAAACCTGCTGAACCCATGCCAGGCTGGCTTCAGAAGAAAGCGGTCCACAGAAGACCAGATTTTGCGGCTGACAGGCTATCGCGGACGGCATGCAGGAGAAGAAGCGGACGATGTTAGTGCTCGTGGATTTTTCGCGAGCCCTCGATAAAGCATGGAGGACCCATGTCTTATACAAGATGATGAACATGGGCCTCCCACGCTGCTACACCGCCTGGATCAAGGCGTTCCTGACCGACCGCCAGGCCTGCGTTCGACTCAACAGAGCGCGGAGCAAATTCCGACTACTCCGGGACGGTACACCACAAGGCGTAGTAACACCACCAGCGCTGTTCACATTATGATAAATGACATCACCGAGGAATTCCCAGCAGAGGTGGACACGTCACTCTTCGTCGACGTCCTGGCGATCTACAGTCACCAACAAGACATCAGCGTGGCCGAGGGTAAGCTGCAGGAGGCGCTGGAGAAGCTGGAGCGGTGGGCGACAAGATGGAAGATGACGGTTAGCCTAGACAAGACCGTTTCCACCGTATTCACGCTGGACCCAAGCGAGGCAAAGAAGGAAACGACCCTCTTCTTCCAGCAGCGACCGATCAGGCATACACCCTCGGCCACCTTCACTCTAGACCTCATCATGACGTTCAACCACCACATCCAGACCATCAAGGGGCGGATGAAACAACGAAACAACATCATGAGGGCTATCAGCGGGACCACGTGCGAATGCGCGCCGTCAGATCTGTACAGCGTCTACGTTGCCTTCTCCAGGGCGTGCGCAGACTATGCGGCAGGAGCCTGGATGCCGGGCGTCAAAGACCAACACCAAAGAAGTGGAGATCGCACGCCAATAGGATGCCGCACGATAACAGGATAACAGGCCTGTCGCACGATAACAGGATAACAGGCCTGTCGCACGATAACAGGATGTCTAAGGTCCACGTCCACGGGCGCGCTCTCCAGAGAAGCCGGCCTGGAGCCCTTCACTTACCGGCGTAATCTACTGGCCGCGATCGCAGTGGGGAACACTCACGCAGCTTACCGGGGGATCCGATCCAGGATCTCCTTCGGTCCGAACGCAGGCCACGGAGCCGCCTCCATCACGATCGAGGCTGGGCAAGGACGGGCCTGTAGACGACCGCGGCGGCGGGCATCGACGCCTTCCCCAGATAACCGCTGATGATCGCGGCCAGTACCCCTCTGTGGGAGTCTGCACCAGCGAACGTCACCATCCACACCAGCCTGACCAGAACCGTGCCTCGGGACGGACCGGCAGAGGAGCGACGCACGACCGCCGAGGAAACCCTACGCCGGCTCCCAGGAGCCGACGCCCTGGTCTTCACGGACGGCTCGGCCCCTGCAGGATCAGAGGACTGCGGAGCCGGAATCGTCGTGTGGAGGGACCGGAGGAAACCCGGAGGATACGAACTTCCGCCGGCAAATACACCTCCAGCCATATCACTGAGCTCCACGCCCTCAACGAAGCACTGAAACACCTGGAGCAGCGGGAGCCCGCCTTCGAGACCCCCCAAAAGATCCGCATCTGCAGACTCCCAGTCCGCCCTTAAGAACCTGAAGACAGGTCCAGCAAGCCAGACGAACCCGCTACCGGACGAGATCTGAACGCGCATGAAGGGAGTCGGCCGCAGACATCAAATAGACGTCCAGTGGGTCCCGGGGCACGCCGGCATCCCGGGAAATGAAATAGCCGACGAAGTGGCAAGGCGGGCGGCCACACTGAACCAAGACGAGATACCCATCAACATCAATGCCGCGTAAGCCCAGCTCAAGTTGCACCTGGGACGAGAATGGGCCGAGAGCAACCGCGGTCGTGCAGAGCGCAGGTGAGGTCGAGAGCAGGCGAGGTCGCCACGGCGGCGGCAGATGTCGCGTCGGTGGCGACGGGACGAAGGTGACGCCAGCGCTAGAAGCCGTGGTGTCGGCGAGCGAAGGTCGAGGGTGACACCGGAACTACAAGCCGTAGTGTCGGTGTGTAAAAGCAGAGGGTGACACCGGAGCTAGGAGTCGTAGTGCTGGTGAGTGAAGGCCGACATCAAGTTGGACAAGTTTGAGCACAGCTTTCTGTGGGGCCCGCCGCTCACAATGGCTAAGGTACAAAATCACCGTTGTTGGAGCAACAGTCTCTCATACGCACCCCATTCATCCGCGTATAAACTTAGTGTTAAATCCGAACACATTGTTGGTGAAGCAGTATCTCAGCATTGCTCAGGTGTCACCCAGGCTGCAGCCCAGTGTGGCGGTGTCAAGCAGCGCCTCTCGCATGTATTGCGATCAAGAGCCCGATGCCCTACCAACTGAGCTACCGCGGCCCCCTACACTGCCGATGACTATCGCACGATCGGGAAACACTTCATTGCGTAGCCCGCACAGCCCTAACAACATTGAGCCAAGTGTGTCAAGTGTATATAGTTTATTCACGTATTGAACAGCCAATACTCCATACATCGATGCGCTAGCATTGGCGACGGTGGCGACACCCCGCTAGCGCGGCCGCTCGAGAAAGCAACGGACAATGAAGGTCGGGGACACTGAAAAGCACAGAGAAGCGAATGCAGGGGTGGAAAGTGAATGCCCGAAATGAAAGACAGCACACAGGAGGTCGCAGCAAACACGCACACGGATATAATTTATACAGCTACAAATATATATATATATGAATATCTGCCGTCCAGGCGACCTGCAGGCACTCCCGTCTGCCGGACACACGCCGCCGCACGCTCGGTACACGGCCGGTGGCGCGCGCCCACACGTGGCGCGGCTCCGGCGGCCGCCGCCGCCGCCCCGTGTCGCCACGTCGCCACACGACACCCGCGGAATGTAGGCCGGCCTCTGCGGCGTCGGCGCGGATCGTCACGCCAGTCCCGATCACACCAACTCCACACTGCACAACCGTACGCGAAATCATATCAGCTAATACCACGACGCCGACCATAATTTAATGTATCATTAACAATAATTGCAGTGGAAACGAAGCGCACGAGGTCAGGCCTTACATGCGTACAGCCGCACTCCAACAAATATGTACACCAAACAAGGACACGCTTTTCGAGTAGATAGGAGCGCCAGAGCAGAACAGCCTCAACCAAGCGATGAGCGCTGCCTGGTGTGAGAGGATATCGGGGTCATCCTATGACCCGGCGGCCACCACTGAACTTAACACATGTCCCGGCAGCTGCCCCTGTGTCACCAGCTGACTCAGCAGGTACCCCTGTGCCACCAGTTGATCCAGCAGGTGTCTGTGTCGCCAGCTGACCCAGCAGGTGTGTATGTGTCACCAGTTGTTGGTTGGTTAGTGTTGACCCAGCGGGTGTCCTGTGGGACCCGGAGATCCAGCCGGCGTCCTTCCTCATCAGTTCACCCATCCCCTGTGCCATCAATTAACCCAGCAGGTGCCCCTGTGTCACCAGTTGACCCAGCCGGTGCCCCTGTGTCACCAGTTGACCCAGCAGGTGCCCCTGTGTCACCAGTTGACCCAGCCGGTGCCCCTGTGTCACCAGTTGACCCAGCAGGTGCCCCTGTGTCACCAGTTGACCCAGCCGGTGCCCCTGTGTCACCAGTTGACCCAGCAGGTGCCCCTGTGTCACCAGTTGACCCAGCCGGTGCCCCTGTGTCACCAGTTGACCCAGCCGGTGCCCCAGCGACCATTGACCGAGCGGCAACGGCAGCGGTGACAGCCGCGGCGACGGCAGCGGTAACGGTGACTGGACACGCACCTCCACCTGGCGTCCTGTGACCGACCGGCTGAGTGGGCGTGTGACCGGGCGCCAGGCGGCCGCCTAGCAGCAGCCGCCGCCCTGCGCGCCGCCCAGGCCGCCGGCCGCCATACCGCCCGCACTGGCGGGGGAGTGCTGCGGCCCCAGCTTGATGCCGTTCGCCTGACCGACCGACGACAGAATGTCAGAGCAGGTCAACTGCCTCCTCGTCACACACAGGACGGCTCGGCAGGTACACGAGCCAGCGCAGATCAGCACACTCTGCCCAGCCGTCGGTGGCACCATGGGCACATGAGCAGTTGGCCCCGTGTAGAAGGTCACTCCAGGAAACAGACAGATACGACAGACAGAGACAGAGACAGATACGACAGACAGAGACAGATACGACAGACAGAC